>BMAW01104470.1:29236-55088 GCA_019974015.1 Nephila pilipes | reverse complement strand
CTTGGAGAACTCAATGTAGTAATTACGATTTCAGTTCAAGAAAATTTGAGAAATTTATTTATTTATTTTTTTAAAAAAGAAATTATTTCCTAACAATTTAAGCTGCTTTTCACCTAGATTTCCTCTTCAATATTATTAAGAGCATTGAGAGAAATAGCACAAAACAATGATGATAATATAAAGTATTGCATAAAAAAATGTAAACAAAGATACATTTCATCGTAGACAAAGGTACACACAATAAACTAAACCAAATTTAATTGATATTATTCAAGTAAAATTTATTTATACTTTGATTTTCAGTAAATTCATTAAAATAGATATAAAATATTTTAAATTTATTTTTAATTCTTTTAAATGCAGGAATTTGATACATACCAGGTGTTAAAACTTAAAATAATCAAATTAGAAATAAGAAGTAAATAATATGATACTTCATAAATTGCACGTAATTATAATCAGTAATAGAAAATAAAATAAAAAGCAAAATTGCTGATCCTGTCTCTTGATGTTATAATGTAAAATTCAGACTTTCTCAAATCGATAATGAAGTAAGTTTAAAAGCTCTTATAAGTATTCACAGCATTTGTATGACAATAGACATATCATCATAAATAAACTATGCTCTTTTGGAAACTTCATTATTACTTAATTTATAATTGTTTTTCTCTTTTAGAACATGCCAGAAAAATCTTAAAAATTTAAACACTCTTAAGAATTTTCTTATATATCTTCCATGAAGGAATGATAGAATTGATGTATAATTGTCATTTTTTATTGTTCCGTAATCCATTATACTGTGATACATTAATATTCATAATATTCAATGAATCCTAAGATTAAGTCTAAATTTTATTAACAAGTATTTTTCAAAAATGAAAACTTTATTTTTCTTTGATCTAATTCTTCCTATATATGCTGAAAATTATGATAAAATATTCACTGTAGCAAATAAATGAGATGAATAAAAAGCAAAACCATTAAAAAAAAGGTGTTTCGCATTATGCTCTAAAATGTGAGTATCTTAAGGCTATAAATGTTGGCTTTTGTTAAATAGTGCCACATTGTAGTGTCCACGTGTTTTTATCAAAAAAGGTGACTATTAGGTGTTCCAACGTGTAACAGAGCTGATACGCATTAAATCAAAATCCTTACGTTGCCGTGGTGTGGAAATTAGAAGTGGACGCTCCAGCTCGGCTATCGTTATCGTTACTTGATTGTCATTTAAATTACGAGGTCCGTCTTATTCCTTTGTCCCTTATGTTACTTATAAATGAAATATTAATAATTTATCAGTTTACCTACGTGTTCCTAAAAATAAATTCTTTAAATGCACATAATAAATTTAAAATTATATTTTTTCCAACAGTAATAAATGTTTTCATTAGTAAAAAAGAGGAAATGCTTTTGAATTTTTAGAATACTTGTAGTAAAACGCAAACAATAAGCTGATATCGAAGGCAAAATATTATGACTGCAAACATTTTTAAGTTGCCGAGGAGCTTCACGTATCTCGGTAATCTTGTTTATATAAAAAGAATATATGATTCTTATTTGTACTTAATTGTTTCTTTTGCAAGTAATGACAACATACTGGAGCTTCTTACCTTTTTTTTTTCACTTTTCGTACAAAAAGTTATATTCTTAACCTTTGGATAATCCTTACTTTTTATTTAAAATTTCAAAAGAATTGCATAATATTGCTTTAATTCTAAGATTACTGCTCTGATTTTTGTGCGATAATAAACTGATTTTTGTGTGTGATTTTGTGCATATGATAGAGCCAAAGCCAATACATTCCTACGAAGCCAACTCTTTCGATCAACATTCAAAATAATTACAAAAACCTTTCCTTCTCAACGCACAGACTCCTCAATCGGTTTAGAAAAAACTGACAACAATTTTTCTTTACTTTCTTCAAAACGAAGGAAAATTTTAGCTTCAAATTTCGTTCCCCCCCCACTTCGTCTGGACAGTCCCCTAAGTGACTGGGTCTTTTTTACATTATCTCTCAAAATCTAACACAATATCAGTTCTCTGAACGGTTATTTTCAGTTTCCCGATAACGTTCGCAAAGTAGAAGGCCTTCTTTTAAGTTGGTCAGCATAGTTTCTATTTATCCTGTGTCCGACAATGTAACAGAAAAGGAAATCACTTTCTAAAGCTTTATTACGGCAATAAGAGGAAGAACCACGGAAGAATAGTTTTCCGGCTACATGAAAGCAACCTTGAAGATTTACAAGAAGGCAGATGTGCATTTCTAGGTTTTATTACACCAAAAAGGCATATGATAATCAAAAATGACCAAAACCTGAAAGAATCAACAATAATCAAGAGGGAGAAGCATTCTTTGTCATATGAAAGCTTTTACAACTTGTTTTTCATGCTCATTTACAAGAGCCATTTGATTCTCTATTCAGAGTTTCAAACGTTCGGGTGCCTTAGAACGCACCGAACATTCCTTTCTTTGTACTATCGTACATAAAAAGTGTGACTCATGAATAAATAGGCTAGGGAAAAAAAGAAAACGAACACATTTTTTTTTTATTTCAATGTAACTATCTGTTAGATTCTGATTATATTTATTTTCAAATATTTTTTACAGTATTTTGCAAATTTTATCGTAATTATTATTATAAAAGAAACTTATTATATTTTTTTTTAAAAAAAAACTTCTTTTAAGTTTCGAAAAATCAGGAAATCTAACACTGTAGAACTTTTAAAGTATAATATATAACAAAAGCAAAAATTTTATTCTTGCTTCTAAGATTTTTGTATAAATCGGGGAATTTTTCTTATGCTAAAGGATTTGTAATATTCGTCTGCTACAAATTTGAAAGAAAAAATATCGGAATTAATAGTTTTTGTTTCGAAGACTCAACTTTTATACATCAATTGTCATAATAAAAAAATGTCGGAATTAGTTTCTTTACTTATAAATCTGAAAGACCTTCCATACGTATATTTGAAGTAACCTATAAACAAAACATTTTAGAATTTTTTTTATGTAAATATTTTTTCTTTTTTTTATGAAACAGAGTACACGATTGGTGGCTGTGTTTTTTTTTTTTTTTTTTTTTTGATGTTTCGATATAAAATTCTTAAAAACTGTTTTTCAATAAGCATAACTTAAGATAACAATAAAAATACGCTTCTGTACAGCAATACATTGTGTAATTATGCACAAATTTTCATCAAAAACAGAATGCAAAAATTGCTTCAAATTCTCCACAAATATATTTTAAGTAGTTTTACAGGTATAAAAGTTAATAAAAATGTACAACTGAGGTATTTTTAAATCTGCAAAATGCATAGCAATACGTGTATTAGTAAAAAAACATTCATTATGAAAATATGTAATTATATTCTTTAGTATTAAAAAAATAAAATAAAAATCATAAAAAAAAAAATCACCACTTAAAGTTATAACACTTTTTTGAATAAACTTTGGAAATAAAATTTTTATGTAACATATATTTCTTAGTAATATTTATATATATTATTATTTGAATAATAAAGTAAAGTGGAACTCTTTAATAATAAAAAAAGTGGAGCTAGAAATTAAAAATTTATTTCTAAATATTTAAATATTGTTTAAGTTCAACATATTAATCCAATAATTTCATTACAGCGGCTCCTTTTATCACATTATTTCCTGTGAAAGGTAAAATTGTCGCTTTATGGGTTATTTGTGGGTCGTTCCAGATTATTTTATTTTGTTCTTCGGAGACAACCTCATCTTCAACCTCTGGACTCAAATTTAAAAATTGATCTAAATCATCTTCCTCATTTTCTAACTCACAATCAGAATCAGATTCATCGAAAATTTCGTCTCTAAATCAGCTAAAATATTCTGAATCTCTTCCGTGGTAAGTTCTCTTTTACGTTTAGGCATTTTTTTTTTAAAAAATCAAATTAATTTAAAATGAAATGATTAAGTAATCGAGATGACAAAATCACTTACAAAAATAACTATGCACTCACCGCTAGTGAGAATTTGAGTATGAAGGAAAAAAGAGGGATTTTTAGGTAAGGGTGAAAGAGGAAACTCTACCCCCCTCCCTTCTGAATACAAAAGAAACCGGTCAAGCAGATGATGTTCCGGGGCTATAATAGGCCTCATGCTGATTCGAAAGCTGTTTACAGGGGAAAGCACGGCTTGGCCGCTACATCGGTCAGCGCCGGCTTTTAAGGGTATATACCTTTTGGCCTGTAGATCGGTCAGCCGTCCTCAAAAGGTTAAACAGGACAGGATATTGATTTGTCATCATATTTATTCGTATATGTTAATTTTCTGCTCGATTTGATATGAGTTACAATTCTAATACAATTTTTGAACAGAAAATACATTTTTTTACATGTGTACATATGAATACAGAAAGTTAAATGTAAGCTTGTGAGAAAAAACGAAATTGGTACACCAATACATGAGTTTAAATTTGGCACATATAATATATGTCTTTAAAAATTAGCTTTGTGATAAAGAAGGGGAAATTTATCGATTAGGTTGTCCAATCTAATAGTGGAGATTAATCCACAAATAAACGTTGTACAAAAAATAGGAGGTGCTGTAAGTTAAATAAAATTGGATTTTAAAGTTTTACTGGCTGGGTGATTTTAGATCCTCCGTGTAGGGAGTAAGAGTTGTCTGGTTTTGGGATACCTATGGCGTTTCGAACCCTGGTTCATTGGGTTCAAAAAAGAGTTTACCGGTCATTTTATTTTGCGACTTTACCACCTAGACTGAGAAAAACGTACTCTTTGGGCTAGTTATTAAGGTCGTATTAACTTCTAACGTTGCTGTTGAAGTCGCTGCATACTCCCCCTCCTGTACCATCGAGATGATACGAAGAGAAACATTGATATTTGCAGAGAGAGAAAAAAGTTCGCTTTTCCAGCTACTACTGCAATTGATACACATTCTCACCCTGTTGCATTGAGTTTTTTTTCTGCACAGTTTCCATTTGAATTCATCGACTGTTTCGATTTTAGTGGTGGCCTGTCTCGTCGGCACGTGCGCGTTAGCCGAAATGTTACTAGTTTTGATTTATATGTGGTTGTCTTAGTTAGACACACAGAGGCAAGTGTTTTGCATTGGGGGCATTACAACCAGAAGTTCTAGGCTGCCAAGGATCTTTTCAACCAGAAGCTTTGCCATCTAGTGTTCAAATCCAGAATTACCACTTCGGTGTTGGAGGAATTCGAGACCATGATAGGGAAGAGAATCAATGACCTTGAAAGCTTGCGGCTGTTTCGAGCCCTGAACCAGTGGGACCGAAGAAACTTTGACCAGTCGCTTTTTGCTGCACCTCTACCAACTAGACTAAAAGAGATGTCTCTATCGGGTAAGTTATTAGAGTTTTTTAACCTCTAGCGAAGAAAGCCTCTTTATATTCCCCTGTATGAGGTGACCACTCTCAGAAAGTTTGTTACTTGTCCCCCTTACATCCAGACACGGTCTTCATTAGAGATATCTGACCCGTGAGAAAAGGTAAGCAACATTTCTGTTTGTCGTGAACTTTGACCTTTTAGAGTTTGATTCTCTTGGGGACCAAAAACTCCTCCCCCATTAGATATCCACTTTAACAGATGTCAATTATTGCTCCGATTGGAGTGCTCAAGACCAATAGCTAATTTATTACGTTCGGCTATTTAACTCAAACAAAGAATTGTGTTCCGAGGTTTTGGAAGAGGTGTGCCCAATTCATTCCACACAAAAATTTCCGAAGAGAAGTGATAGTCAGAGCTGTACATATCATTCGACTGTAACATCTTGTCCATGGACATGACAATATTTTTTATTGGGTGATGTTCACCCAAAATATTATATTTCCATTGTAAATCGACTTTGAGTGGTATTCCACCCCTTCCAATAGGAGAGCTGTTGGGCCTTGGTATGCCAACAGCGTTCGAACTGTGATCCATTAAGTTCGAAAAAGAGTTGACTCGTCACAGTTTGTAGCGTCTTTGTTTGTAGGCCATCGATCTAATAGTTAAGGCGTTTAAACTTCTAACATTGTTGTTCAAGAGAGTCGCTTCAAACTCATTACGTATGTGGCGCGAAAGTTTGGTGCATGAAACATACATTCAAATGACGAATTTGTTATTTAGTAGCATTTGGAAATTAAGAATTCAGTTAGCAATATCCTCTATGTAGAGCTTTAGACGAAATTAAATCAAAATCCAACTAATAATTCAATACGAATTTCCAAAATTTTCCTCGCATGTAAATAATTATGCTAAAACAGATAGAATAGAAATAACGAAGAATTAAAAAGCAATTCTTTCAGATTTATCATAACCGAATCAAGTAATAAAGTATGAACAATGATAAACTAACCATACATGTATATATATATATATATATATATATACATATATATATATACATTATATATATATACACACACACACACACATATATATATATACACACACACACACATATATATATATACATATATATACATATATATATATATATACACACACACACACACATATATATATACATATACAGTTTACACATATGCATATATATATACAGTTTAATATCACTTACTTATAAATTGCAATGGTTCGCTCTGCCGTGAATAGAAAAGCTAGAAAATGAAAGGCACTAAACCCTTAAATTCGAATATGCATTTTATTTTTTATCGTGTTGTGAAAACCTGAAAAATATTAATGCATCCCTTTATGTGGCGTCCTTTTCAATTAGCGATGGTATAAATTTTAGCATCATATTATGAATCAATATATCTATATAACATTCGATAATTGTATAACATTCGCACTGAGCTATCAACATTATGTTAAGTACCGCTACCTAAAGTAAGGAGCATTTCCATGACTATTCTATTTTTCAATAACAAATTATACATTTTTTTATAGAAAAAAACATTATTTAACCACCCTCCAACGAAGAAGAGAAGTGGATTTTCTTCAACTCTTTTTAATTTAGAAATCAATAAATTTAGTTTTTCATTGAACGGAAATTTTTACTTCCGACCACATCTTACTGTAATAAATTGAAAAGGAAATAAATATCTTACAAAAAAATATATATTTGCATATAATAAAATATTTCTTCAAAAATTGGATGTTAAAGTAACATGCCGCATAAAGAAATGTTCTTGAAGTCCTTTGTTTCAGAACAAATGGTATAGTGAAAAAACGTTTATTTGGATGGCGTAAACATTTTGATATGTAAAGAATACATTTTATTAAACGAAAAGGAAATAAGAGGAGAGAGAGAGAGAAAAGGAGCGCTAAACTGTTTTTTCAAAAAATAATAAAATTGCCTAGTACTTTAAATATAAATTAGTAATCAAGTATATTGCAGCAGTAAAAAGTTGGTAATCCTAGTTATTAAGTCATTAAATAGTAGATTTTCACTCTACATTTTAAATAATTAGGTTTTATTAGACATAATTTAATATTTACATTATATAATAAACATTCGTCAGATAATTCCTTAAAAAAGTATTTTAACTTATCATCAATTTATACATTACATATAATTCATATTATCTTTATACTTTCTTAAATTTTGAGTGATTAACGCATCTTTAGTTATACAATTGTACTTGGAATTAAGCTAAAAACGCTCTTTTTAAAAATTTGTTTAATTTTAAAGACTACTTTTAAAATAAGAAAATTGATTTTAAAATTTAATTAATTTTAAACATAAAATAATTTAATTGATAGAGTGGAAAGGGCAATAATAGTTAATACTTATAAAACATTTAGTACTAGCTATTGTTTAGTTATTTTTAAGAACATTTGAAAACAATAAAATATTGAAAATATTGTGATTTTCATATAATTTTAAAGACATCAACTAATTTATTTTTAAGCTTACGCATGTGAAAACTGCATTACGTCTGTTTTAATAAAATACTAATAAAAGTTATTTCTAATTTGTATTACTTTTCACATGTATCAAAAATTTAAGAAGTATGTTAGAAACTAATGCACTTTCATCCCTCATAAAGCCAAAATACATTACTAACGAATTTAATCATTATAAAAATAACTATTTAATATAACTTGATTTTTATTATAATGAAGATTTCCAGAAATCAATTTATTTTAAAAATTTAAAGTCTTTAAGATAATAAATTTTATATTTAAGAATAATATTTTGAAACATTTTTAAAGGACCTAAGCTTTGATGTCTAGTCTAAATTAATCGTAAGATGACAGCATTGGAGTCTATTTCTAAGCTATTTACTATTGTACTATTCGTTGTTAGTGTGTATAATTTCTATTGATATAAATAAAGTAAATAAAGGACAAACAGAGCATAATTTTTGACTAAGTAAGAAATATGTTTCTCTTTGTAAATCATTGTAGAAAATCACTTCCGAATTCAATACTTTTCATTACTTTAATACAAACACTGCGCATATATTTTTGAAGATTTATTTAAATAATTTATACTGCTCTAACACATTTTTAAAATAATTAATTACCTAACCAACTAAGTTTCGCCTAAATGTAGCATTCGCATACGTTTGTTGAAAATGTGTTCTTGAAAAATATTTTGCCATTTTAAAACTTTCAAGAATGGGGTGATAAAGTATTAAATGGTAATTTGGTTAAAAATATTATTTGAGTTTCCTAATTTCATGATAAAATAATTTTCATTCTTGTTTTATTTACGAAATTGTGCAATATTCTAACAATTAGTCTTGATTTAAATATTCTAATATGAATTATAAAAAAACAATCAATTTCATAGCATTTCAGTTTGATTGAGTGTACAAAACCCGAAGCACTTTTGTTCAAAAAAATTCAAATTTTTAGCCCATGATTATGTATTAAGTAATATTCTTTTTCTTTGCTTAAACATATATTTTCTTCTTGTTTTCTCCACAGTGTTCCCGAAACAAAGTATTATTCTCATCATCTCAATTCCTTCTGAATCAATAAAATAGATTTTGAACTATTTGTCTTCTAATAAGATTACTCATACATCATTCAAAAGTCATCCATATCAGTATCAAAAATTACTAATCATTGATTAAATTTTACCTAATCTAATCATCCTTTTTAACTTCAAACACCGCATACTTTTTAAAAATATTCCGTTTTTAACACCCATATATCTCCTACTAAACATACTGTTTAACATACTGAAACATTCTATGACCATGAAAAACACAGCATATTTATTTCTAAGTTAGAGACATGAAGCTACAAAATGGTCACAATCGTGTTCTGTTGATTGTGGTATTGCGTGCCTTGACACAATTGTCAGAAAAGGTGTCTGCGAGCCGGAGACTAATATCAGCCATTATTCATACTGCAGTTACGTCTGACTGCGATGAGCGCCATTATGAATATGAGGTAACTTTCTATGAGTTCTTACACGGAAATGGAAATGATTGGATCACGGACGCGATCTTCCAGGAAAATGCACTCGCAGTGTTTGTGAGAAATCAGTCACGGATGAAATCTCAGAAAATAATGTCGAGGCCATTGCCGAATCGTAATAACATGTTTTAATGCGGAATATATGAAACATCTAGGATAAAGATGAGGTTTGGGTAAATTGTTCTATATGCATCAAAAAGCAAAATAATATAATAATAATAATATTATTAATAATAATAATGTGATACATGTGTTTTTCTTTACATTGTGTAGCTTATACGATGTAATTGAAGAAACGGACATTTTGATTATTCTTAAATTCCTACTATTAGCTCACACTCTCCCTATAGATAGCTTGTTCAAATTTTCAATCAATAGTAAAATACTTTTTATTCATTCACTCAAGTTCAAATACATTTTTTAAATTTGTAATAGATGACACTTGATGTTAATACAGTTTCTTCAAATATTAATTCATTTAATCAAATTTAATTGATGAAAATGCCATTTAGCCCAACCGCTTGGCGCGATTTCAAAAATTGCCAAAGTTGGCGATTTCAAAAATTGCCAAAGTTGGCGATTTTTCGGGGGGGGGGGAGAGCTGAACGTTAAGTCAGTGAAAAGGACCAGGGTAGCCACATTTGGCAAAATACTGCCAAATAATTCCTGTTGCCAAGACTGGTTGGGCTAAACTGCATTCCAAATATTTAATTTACCGGGTAAATTAAGAAACAAGTCAATGCTTCTACTGTGTCATTGGTCTTGCAATTGCAAAGTTGGTAGAGCGGCGGCGTAGAATCTTCATGCTTTCGGATCGAATCTCTTCGAAGCATAATTTTTTTTAATTTGATTTTCAAATAATGAATTTTAGTTTTATATGGGAGAATTTTTTTTTTCATATATAAAAGATATTTAGCAGGATATAAATTTGGGAATAAATACCGTCAGTGACGAAGCGTGTAGATCTCTTGGAAAGAAATTTCTTTTCCACTTTATATTGTGATTCTGTCATATGTATATACATATTTATAATAATTTTAATTATTTAATAAAAAGTAATTAAAATAAAAAAAAATTTCTTTGTTGACTGAAGTAGGAATTGACTTAATTTTTTTTTATATTACTTGCTTCTTTCAAGTGTGATATTCATCGATCCTTCAGTAAGGGTTGATTGATTAATTGATTTTTTATCAATGTCGCACTTAGAAAGGACACGAGGGCTTTGGATTATGGACAAAATGCACAAGGGGACCAAGCTCACCCAAGGGGTTTAGAGCTACAAATCTCCTCCCACTTGAGGCAGTCAACCACGCACTCAACATTTATTGACAAAAGAACTTAAGATATTACATAATTTCGAAATCAAAAGTAAATAAAGCTTACAACGTATTTACAGAGAAGAAAATGTACATGACTGGAATAAAAAGAAATAACATTCGGAATTTTCTTGCAGAAATAAGATGAGTAATAGACTAAAGGGCACAATACAAAAAAAAAAAAAAAAAAAAACGTCCTCAAATTCGAGAACAAAAAATGAGGTATGAGAAAAAATATGTGCAAATATACATTGTAGACAATTATTATTACACAATAAGGAAAATTGAAATATTAATAAATGTAATAAGAAATTGAAAACATTTAAGAAATTTATTGGGTAATTTTACGAGCCGTAAGAATACAGGATTTAAGCTTGAAATGCAAGTAAGGATTTTTTCACTCACGGACCTCAGGCAAATTGGTTTCGCTTCAACAATGGGACAGTTTAAAAAAAAATTTAGTAAAAGGGCAAGAGAAAACGTAGAGGTCAGCATCTCCAACAGAGCCACAGAAACATAAATTTGTATTTTTCAAATTAAACCTATTTGAATAATAAATGAAAGGACTATAAATAAAGGCGAGTTAAGAAGCGAATTGGGGAGGGCTATTGGCTATCACAATAACTAATGTTGTTATTGTGATTGCTTATTAACGTCATACTGAGAAGCAACATGAGGCTATTGGCGACGGACATCGTAATTTTGAATCTCGGTCAAGTGATGAGGACAGAACCTGATTTGGCATCTCCCTCTCCAAACAACCACCCCACGCTAATGGAAGGACATGGGATCTTGGTCAGATTAATCGTGCTTCAGCCCCGCTACATGGTATTTAGTAGCATTAGGGTGCGAAACCACGACTCGACAGAAACAACACCGTCCTGAAGAAAGCTAACGCTACAACCCTTCAATAAAGTATCATAATAGCATCTGAATTTAATCTCATCTCTGCTTTGACTTCCTCTAGTAGTTGAACATATTATTTCTAGTCTCGAATGCACAATATTACATTAATTCGAAACTCCAACCCTCTATACCTATTATGTAAATTAGTTATATGCTACACAGTAGAGTATTAATCACACAGCATCAATTTACCCATAATTTATCCTATGTAACTTGACCTGTTGAATCTAATTTATAATAAAAAACATGTTATTCTTTTATTAGACTATAATTCGTTTTCCCTTGTTTCATTGTAATTTTTTTCATATGCTTTATTCTTATCAAGCTTTATATTAGATCTATTTTCTTCGTGTTTATCGACATAATTTTGAGATGTATCCTCTGTAATTTGAATATATGTGTCTAATTTGAAAAACAAAATGAAAAGGTTTTATTATTTTTTCTCAGTTCCATTATTTTTCATTTTATTATAATATTTTTTCAAATATTTTATAGCTATTGTTAATTGTATTCGTTATAATGCTTTTTCATTGTTAATGGCATGTTTGAAAATTTATCCTCTGTTACTCGACTAGTTGAATTTAATTTATTACAAGAAAAAATGTAGTTTTTCTCCTTAGATTAATTTTTCATATTTCATTATGAATTATTTTCAAATAGTGTGTTTTACCATGCATTACATTAGGTCTAATAATTTTTTCGTTGCTATTGTTTTGGTTGAATTGAAAATAATATCTACAATTACTGAAAGCATTGTTCAACCTAATAAAAGGTGAATAGAATTTTTTTTTCAGTATCCACATTAAAAATTCTCGACGGATTTGTTCATCTAACAATGCAGTTAAAGCAATTTGTTTTTAGGATTTTTCTGTCAATTAAATGGAATTGGCAGAGTTAAAAGGTTTTCATTTTAACTTTCAAACAAGATTCAGTGACAGAAATAAAATACTGTGTTTCCTTTTCTTCTTTTAGAAAAAATGAGCATAGTACGATACGTTAAATTTTAAATTGATTTTCAGTTATGGTGTATGGCTCAGTTATCTAATAAATGTTTTTTCCAATATATTTTTTTAAAAATTAATTATTATAACATCAGTCATATCAGTTTAAAGTTTCATGAAGAAAGTGATGCGCAGATTTTATCACAATAAAACTTTTTAAAATGTATGCCTATAATGTATCATGCTGTCGTTGTTTATGCTACCTTTATTCTTTGCAATTAATAGTTGAAATTCACGTTTTCATTGTAATAAACATTGTATTGTGTGCATCATGTGTGTAGAAGGAAGGAAACTGTTTCCTCTGTTTTTCTGCAGATTAATAAGCTTCCATAGAAGACAGCAACTATTTTTCCAATCTGTTTATTATAATCACGTTTGATATCTCCCTTTTCTTCTTGATTCGTGGGTTCGAGCCATGATACCACTAAAGATCCTCGTTGTAGCGGGACCTATGTACATTAAATTTGGTCTTGGTCCCTCCTCTCTTTGGCGTGATATGCAAGTTTGGAGAGGGTAGTGCCTTCTCAGATATCGTCCGTGTCACTTGACTTGCAGTAGGTTAATACTATTACTAAATTTTAAAAAGTCATCAAATGAAAATCATAAATGTGTTGTTATAATTTTAAGTCCTAAAAATTTTAGGATAGCCCTTACTTAAGTGAAACGCTTTTGTTCATCCCGTCTCTTATTATTTCTGTCATTGGCGGCGCTGACCAAATTGTTTATATCGGTTGTGAGGCTCAACCAATTGCTCTGTTTTACTTTTATTAAAACGTTTTTCTGAATTTCACTTGGTGTGTGTGTGTGTGTGTGTGTGTGTCATCAAATTTTCGATCGTTAATTTAACCAACTTCCCATCAAGCTAGAAATCTGAAACCTTGGGAATCGTTCTCACTAGCCTAACAATACGATATTTGGACATTTGCGACAAGTTTTAGCTAGTATTTTCTTCAATAATGCAGTTTATCCCAACCACTTGGCGCGATTTCAAAAATTGGCATCAAACTTGGCGATTTTTTTGTTTGGCTGAACGTTAAGTCCGTAAAACGGACCAGGGTAGCCACATTTGGCAAAATACTGCCAAATAATTCTTGTCGCCAAGAGTGATTGGGTTAAACTGCATTCCAACCATTTAATTTACCGAATTAATTAATTAATTTTAGTTACTTTTAACGTTTTTATGTATTTCACTTGGTTCGTGTTTCTGTGTGTGTGTGTGTGTGTGTGTGTGTCATCAAATTTTCTATCGTTAAATTAACCAACTTCCCATCAAGCTAGAGTTCTGAAATTTCGGGAACCGTTCTTACTTGCCTAACAATGCAATATTTAGATATTTGCGACCAGTTTTAACTAATATTTCAATAATCTTTCTTAATAAATTTTGCCACTATATAAAAACATTGTTTTTAAAAACGTTGGTTTTTATCTCGAATTATTTCTTTTACGTTCCTATTTAGTTGCCTTTGGTTTTGTTTGGTTTTATTAACGTCGCACTAGAAGCAACATAAACTCTATTGGCAATGGACCTCGTAATTCTCAACCTAGATAAAGTGATGAGGACGACACCTGTGTTGCTAGTTAGCAATTTCTTGTATGTTTGAGTACTGTGATCCTTTTCATTTTGATCTTGTATTTTTAAATTTAACTATGGAAAAATATTTTAGCTATTGACTTAAATTATCTGAATTAAAATGAGTTGGTAAATAAATTTTCAAATTTTACAAGTTTAAGTTAAGAAATATTACGATTCAAATATTACATTTTGAGGAATTATTTAAATGTAAAATATTATTAACAAATTTCTACTTTTCACTATCCTTCATTTCTCAACATCTAAATGCGTTACGTCATGTATTATTTTTTATAAATAATTCTTGCTAATACACTATTGTATATTTTTTGCAACGGGTTTGAACTTCATTTTATTCGTAATTTTTTCAAACAGTATTTTGAGTATAAAGAATTATAAATAAATTATCATAATTAATATGATTCAAGACAAGATTAATAGTGATGTAATAATGATTAATGTTACATTTAAATGGTCAGTAGTAAAACTACATGTATAATTCGAATAATAATTATCATTTAATTACACTGGATCTTTAAAATTATCTAGAAGTTGTATTGTCATATTAATTAAACCATTTAAGTAATTAATAAACAACTTTAATTAAAAATACGGTATTAAAGTCTCATTAGTACAATTAGTTTATTTATTTTATTAATGAACTCAAGATTAAACATTCTCATCCTCGAATACAATTATAATTTTTGTAATAATCATTATAACATTTGTTAAACTCCAATTTGTCTTAATCTTTTTATTATGTAATTAAAATATTACGAGGTATTATTTAAAATTAAAAACACTCACAGTTTATTTTTCTAAACTATTTTGTAAAATCCTACTTTCTTGATTCAGTAGTATTTCTAGAATATTATTTTGAAATGATCCAGTATTCTAAAACAATAATCAGAGAAAATTGTAATTTAAATATCATAATTACACATGATTTATTTACATATATTTTAATATCAATTAATTACATTTAGTTTCATTAATTGAAGCAATTTACTTGTATTTATTCAAAGGTTGATAACAGTCATAAAAGTAATTTTGTTAATTCAATTTTGGTCTTTATTGGATTAATATATGATGATACTTCTTCAGAATTATAAAATGTTAATAACCAAATTAAAGGACTGTTTTTCATTGAAAATTATATATTTTTTTATATTTAATGTAAGAAAAACTATGTTGACTTTATAAAAATTAATCATGATTGCTTAGGCGTAATTTTTAATAATTTATTCTTCACTTATAATTATGGTTTTAAATACTTATAATGATCATGTTTCCTTAGGCATAACATTTATTGATTGCTTTAATCATTAATAACAATTATGATCGGTTCTTGTGGTTTCCGCTTACATTTTCTTCATTTTTATAAGAAAAAAATTTAATATTACTTACATTTCCAAATAGTTTTCAAAAATCAAATCGTTAATTAAATTTTTTGGTTATTTTACTATTTTTGGCATGGAATAAATTTTAATAACGAAGTTTGATTTTGGAGAAATCTTAAATTCATAATATGAATAATATTTTAAAGTTGTGAATCTTTAAGTGTCCTCGTGACGCCAAGGAGACTCATATTTTTCTCTTACCTATGATTAGTCATGATTTAACATGGTAGGGTGCCATGGGAAAACGTTATTTCAAAAATAGCACCACGAGTTGAAATGCTTTGGGAATCTCTTGGTTGAGGGAGAAATAAATTAAAATTTGAACTTAATTTCAATTTCTCAATACTCACAGCAATTGGTGAAATTTTCCAACAAATGGAGGACACTGATTATTACAATTTTTAAGACATTTATTCTTTTAGTTATTTTATTTTACGTTCTTGTTGCTCAGATATTTCAAAATTCTCTCATCTTAAAGAGAACAAGGCTTCAAAAGAACGCCCAGAAGGCAACAGTTATGCCCCAGTTCACATAAACTTTGACAAACATTTCGAACAACTCAAATGTTTAGAAGACTTAGCATATTTTTCTTTGAAACATTCATTCCTGTACTACTTTTCTTGCATAAAACCTGCAAACTTCGTCCAAATTTTAGCAAACACAATACAAGCAAACACAACTCAACATGATCTTCCCTTCTTTTATCGTGATTTTCTTAGTTTCGATGAGGATGTTTCATACTGTTGAATCGCAGAGTCCTCAACTGATAACAGCACCTGTAATTGAATTGCAGAGGCCTTATAATTTTGGCTTCGAATTCGGAGATGGACTTGGCATGAGCCAGTATCGCCACGAGACTGCAGATGGTACGGGATCAGTGAAAGGAAGCTACGGTTACTTGGATCCTCTCGGTGTCTTCCGTAATGTGGATTACATCGCTGGTACGGATGGATTCAAGACTATCATCAGGAGCAATGAACCTGGACTTTCCAACCATGTTGCCGCTGATGCTACTTACATTGTGCGTCCAGCTCCACTAGCTGCCACAGCACAAGGACTTCGGAAAGCTGCTCCACTAAAGTAATGTGATTGAAAGTTCATCAAGAGGAAAAATGTCCATTTTGTTAAAATATTTATTTATTTATGTATTCAGGAACTGTACTAAACATATTTTTATCTGTAGTTGCGAAACTTAAGCTCTGAAATCTTGTATCAACTTTATGCCCTTTCAAAAAAATGCATTAAATTTACATTTTAAGATAAACGTATTATGTGTAAATTGTTTTATTCGATCATAATTAGTTTTTTTCTTTAATGTCATCTCCTAAAAGGAGAGGTATTATTAAGGGAGAAGAAAATAATGTTTATTCTATAACTATAATACTTTGCAAGTGTAACGTTCTGTACTTAAATTTTAATAGACTTCTTCAAATGTCATTTATAAAATTGATAGTAAGACTTATAATTGAAAAACACGTAATTTAAAACAAATGATCATTAAAAAATCTTTTAATTTTCTGAAAAGTATGCAGCATATAAATCAGCGATGTCTTAGAATCGTCTATTTTAAATTCGTGAATAGATTCATGGGCTTATGAAAAATGGATTAGAAAACGTGTGTTTCTTTTAAGATATTATCCATATTATTTATTAACAAAAGTAGTAATTAATACTCAAATAATGAATTTAAAAAAATATAATTTTGTAATAAAAATTATCATAGTAAAATCTATATAACAGATACGACAAGAAGTATCTTAGATAAAAAAAAAAAAAAAAAGAGAAAATTGTAGCATTTCAATAACAAAATAATATAAGAAATATTATTGATCATATATTCTTTTTGAATAATTATTAGTATACTGTAAAATTCATAATAATGTATACTTTATGACAAATTAAAATAGGCATATACATTAAATAATTTCATGGGAACACAAAAGCATATTTTAAAAAGATAAAAAGTCTTTAACAAATATTCATGTAGAAAAAAGTATTTCATATCATTGAAACCCAGACTTAGCTGCTTGAGAATGTTTTATACCCAGTTCGCACTTTTGTATAAGAAAATTATTTAACAATTTTAAGAAATTCAAGAAAATTTTTATGAAGAAACTTATGATATATTTAAAAATAGTATTCTGAAAGTTCCTTTCTTTCTGAATCGTGAATAATGTATAATTGAATTAAGACCAATGGGACTTGTTATGGGGAAGATATGGGAAGTATAACTTTCCCTATAAGTATTGCCGAAATTTTAAGTCTGATACTTTTTATACAGATTTTTTTTCCCAGAAAAAATTAGTATTCTAAATTCCTTACACCACATAAACATTCGTTACAACTTAAAAATAAACAATGAAATTTTTGAAATTTATTTTGAGGTATGAATTGAAGTGGGACTTCCCCTTCAAAAAAAATTACTCACTATGCACCTATTTTTTTTTTTTTCATCTCAAGGCCTATATTTTACAACGTTTTTCTGTATTTCACTTGGTGTGTGAGTGTGTGTGTCATCAAATTTTTGATCGTTAATTTAGCCAACTTCCCATCAAGCTAGAGCTCTGAATCTTTGGGAATCGTTCTTACTCGCCTAGCAATGGAATATTTAGACATTTGCGACACGTTTTAACTAATATTTCAATAATTTTTAATAACGTAGTTTGTGTAGTAGTGTGGTGCCATCTGTGGAAGATATATTGAATTACGCAGAGAGAGTGATCTTAAAGACGAGAGGGATGTGAGGTTTTTTACAAAGATTTAACTAATATTTCAATAATTTTTTAATTAACTTCACCACCATTTAAAAAATTGTTTTAAGAAACGTTGGTTTTTATCTTGAATTATTGCTTCTCAGTTAAGCGTATACCATATTTGATGTAGTGTATACTGAATGCAACTTTGCGTCCAAGTGTGAAGTTATATTTTATGAATTCTAGTTTTATTTTCATGAATTATGAATGTTGCTATAATATTCTATACAACGATATGGAAGGAACCAGAAAAGACTTATTGCGTGTGATGGAAAATATTTATTATATTAAATACTTAGATACTGTTTTGATCTATATAAAAGTTATTTTAAAACGAGCATGAAGCTTTTAAAAAGTCAAGATACTGAAGAAACATAATTTTTTGAAAATTATTTGTAATTTTACTCTGATAACATCCAATTGTTCTACAATTCATAAACTTACTTTCTTATATTTTGTACGTATTACTATGCGCACTTCAAGTAACACATTTTGAATTCTACTTGTAAATATTTTCTCCTAATTTAAAATAAGCATATAAAGAAAGGCATTTTTAAGAATATACATAAGGATGAAATTTCTTTTAAATTCGGTTAAATCACGTTTCATGACTGCACTGCAAACTAATCAACAAAAACAAAACTGTTCTTTAAATTTCCTTCATGATTTCAAAAACAATTCAGGTTACACATAAAAATAGTGATTGACATTACTTGGATAGTTTTTAAGAAATATCAGAAAAGTATTTTAGTTTAGTTTTAGTTTTTATTAACGTCGCACTAGAAGCAACACGAGGGCTATTGGCGACGGACCTCGTAATTTTGAACCACGGTCAAGTGACGAGGACGACACCTGAGCTGGCACCCCCCTCTCCTAACATCCACACCACGCCAACGGGAGGACTTCGGGCCCCGAACAGATTTAACGTGCATCAGCCCCGGCTACACGGCGGGTCTTTGGTGGCCAAGGATCGAACCCGCGACTGAACGAAAAGCGCCAGCCGCTATCCACGACCTTGACCACTAGGCTACCGCGACCCCCAGAAAAGTATTTCGATAAGAAAGAAAAACGATTTTATCAAACTTCTTATGCTTTTTAAAAATATTTGCTTGTAGGAAAAAATACTTGTAAATCAATGCATAACTTTTAAGTTGGAATTTTCATTTGTATGCTTGATAGTTTTTTTTTTTATAGTTGTAAGAGAAATGTAACATTACTGTTATTAGAAACTGCTGATAAATGAATCAAGGGTAATGAAAGTAAGCTTTAAACAAATTTGTCAAATTACTTAGGATCCAGTAAAATATTCCAAAGGAATTCGGAACACATTAACAAAATTATTTTAACATTTTGATGAAAGTCTCTGTCAGCTGTATTAGAATTTAATTTTCCATTCATTATATTTCAAAATTTCAGTTCTGTGCACAAATAATCTCTAGATAATAGATAGCTTTTCACCTGTGAAGAGTTTAAGTTCCTGAAATGCTTTGAGACAATATTTGATCAATACTTAGACTGTCTGGAAAGTTAATTAGAAATATGTACAGTCTTATCATACATTCGATGCTTGGTAATTTAATAATAATTTAAAGAAGCATTAAGATTTCTGATTATTTTAAAATATCTTTTGTGAAAGTTATATAATTATTATTTATGTTTCTGAAGATCCAGAGTAACAAATAAAAAGTTCGTTCTACTACTTACATGAATTTTTAATATTTGCTAGTCAAAAGGGAAGTTAAATCCATGTTGATTTTCATATAATTAACTTCAATGAAGGAAAAATTAAAGTATTAAATGAAAACATAGCTTATTTATTCTGTTTAATAGAATAGATTTAAAGGAATATGGTAGCATTTCGATTTTTTTTTCAAAATGAATTATTTTTATAACATTAAAAGAACATTTTTTACCGAGCGCCAAATTATGACTAAAATAGTACTTTGGAACGTTAAACAATTTACAATTTTCTCTTCACTAAGCTCAGGCTCTTTATATAAATTTGAATTCCATAAATTTACAATTTCTTTCCAATGAAATGTGATTAAGTAAATTAGAAGAAGTTTGAAGTAAAGGGAAGTTATCTAGAGATAATGATATATAAATGAAATATATATAATTAACCGGAAAACTGAAAGTCATAGACGTTAAGATAATAACTAAAGTTTATATTATAAGTGTAAGAACAGGAAATTTTAGTTTATATGTGTACTGTGATTCCCAAAATGCGTGCATTGAGTATTTGCTTTAAGTTATTGTGTTATGCGTGCATTGAGTATTTGCTGTAAGTTATTGTGTTATGCGTGCATTGAGTATTTGCTGAATTATCAAAACTACTTTATTACAAAATCTTATAGTATAATCGTTGGTAATTACAAGAGCTTTTACTTGACATCCTAATTTTGTACAACACATGTAACACTTACAGTACGCTGTCTTTCACCAATGACACTAAAGATAATTTCTGTTTCATAAGAATAATTCTGAATATAGATTCAGGTTATGTCAAAAAGGATCTGTGCAATTTTAATTTTGTGTTTTCGTAGGGAATTAACTTATTCGATTAATCCTGCTTTTAAACACACACATACACATCATAATTAATTTATCTCACAATAGTCCGAGTAATTTAATACTAAAGTAACTTTTCAGAGACAAATGAGTAATACAATCAAATTTTTCACGTAACCTTATAAGGTCCTCAAAACTTCATTGCTTATAATACAAAAAATAATTTTCATCGATGATATAATAAATTATGTAAAAAAATATAGATTTATTAGATTATGTAAAAAAAATTTGAATTGTTATTGCGTGCATGATATTTTAAATATAATTATCTACGAAATACTTAGATGAAATATTTTATAGTTGCTTATATTTTACAGTACTACTGTATTCTGGTAGTTAAATTCAAGACCTCCATTTGAGCTACTTATTGGCAAAAAGGCATTTACATTTAAAAAAAGTTAATGTAGTTTTTTAAATAATATGAAATTTAACAATTCTTAATAACTTTAACTGCTATTTGAAAATGGGTTATGAAAAAAAATATTTTTTTTCCCTATATATAACGTCCATCTCTCGTATATTGTGTTAATAACATTATCTGTTAAATACTTAAATATAGTGTTCTACAGTTGTTAATAATATAATGCTACTGTATCTTAGTAGTTAAAATCAAAATCAACGTTTGAGTTATTATTGGCAATGTTATTGAATTAAAAAAATATAACTGATTTTTTTTGATGAAATTAAACAACTGTTAACTACTTTAACGACTATTTGAAAATAGATAAATACCCTTTTCCGTACATAAACTAATTTTATATGAAATGTAACGTAGTTTAAAATACATTTTAGAAATAATTAGTAAAATGTGTAGGAGTACTGAATAATTTTACATTAGATTGCTAGAGTATTTTAAAATTTTATTAGGTGTATAATATTTTGAGCGTAAGGAATTTTAACATATTTGGGACAGAAATAAATTAATTTAATTTGCCAACAAGTATGATAGGATTTAAAATGTTCGGTTGTTGTTCGATAAAACAGTTTTCCTTATCCTTAACTTCTATACCATTACTTAAATTTTGATAAAATAGATAACACAAGCAAGAATATAGGTAAAAAATAAAAATCTACTTTACTATATAAGCTAATATAATCTTTAATTCATTTTCAGAATCTATAATACATTGTCATTCATGCTGTTCCTTTTCTCTGTTTTAAATCAGGATTTTATTTAACGCTGAAAATGCAAAGTTGTGCTTATCAATTCATTAATATTCATTTGAAGCATTTTCTACCATTTCACTAACTGTATTGAAATTCAGAAAATATTACTTTTCGTTTTTCGAAGGAATCGCATAAGCATCGTTAATAATTCTTAAATATTAATTAAATATATTGCTGGTTCTGAACAAACGAAAAACATTCTAGATTTACTGGTCTTGGGAGACAAATTATAATTACTTATTGAATATTTTGTTCTGCTTTATTGATTAAATTATTTATTAGATTCAGTAACTATTTCTCACATCTACGTAATGTCTGTAATAATTAATAACAATTCTGAATGGACATTTTTTTCGGTGGTTACAAATCCATATAATTAATGTATGTAATAATTCTTCTACTTTTATGGTTATAGATAAAGTATAATTATAATTTAACTAAAATTTATACAATAATTCAAAATGCTTGCATTTGAACTGTTATTTCTATTGTAAATAATTCTTTTTCTTCATTCTCAGGTGAAGTGAAGTAGTTAATGATTACTATTAAGGCTCCAGTCTATCTACCATTTTGATTTCGTTGACATTATGATAATCCAATGGACTTTCGACTTTAATTCTCACATATTTACTATTTGATCTATTTGAATGCTCTGAAGTGCATCAAAAAGAGCAAAAAATAATGAATGCTTCTGTGGAATTACTTTTCCCCTCCGATTTTAAAAAAGTATTTTTAACCCTTTTTTAATGATTCATTAGCGAATTTACCGGTCTTTAAAAAATATTTTTAAATATTTTTAATAATTGGAGGAAAAAAGTAATTCCACAGAAGCATTTATTATTTTTTGCACTTTCTAATGCACTTTATTGCATTCAAATTGATAAAATAGTAAGAATTGGAGAATTAAAGTCGAAATCCCGTAGGATTAACATTACGTCCACGAAATCAAAATGGCAGGTAGACGGGAGCTGTAATAATTCGTACGTTACGCTGAAAATATATTAACCCATTCAAACACTCATAAAAAGAATGTAGTCCAATGCTTTCTTGCCAACATATTTTGATGTTTAATTTTCTTAATCAGGTGTTTTTTTTTTTTTTGTATGCGTTGGATGGAGTCATTGGATTTGTCCTGTTTGAACAACTCGTCCTTTAATAAACCGAAATTATAACTTAATTTTCAAAATTAAATGTTCTTATCTCCTAAATACACAATTTAATATAGTAAAATACTCTTAAAAGAAATTTTAATTTCAAAATCAATTAACAAAAATTAATCAATTAACAAAAAAAAACACTTGGTACTCTATATTGGCTCTATTTAATCACATAATGCTTCCATTTATGCTGCGACAATCACAAAAGATCTTGTAACTTCGGCTATGAATTGGCGATGATCTGTGTATGAGCCTATGTTGCCCTAAAACTGTTAAATAGTAAGCTTCACTGATTTGTTATTTAGCTTAAAAATGAATTTTAAAATTGGTTAGATCAAAGTGAATCGTACAGTGGGAAAGAAGAAGACTTGATCACAGATGAGAATTTAATATAATGAAGGAGAACAATGAAGTAAATGAGACCACCATTTGGCGCGTTTATTAATTAATTGAGCGCCACAGAAAGAAAGCCCCATTTCCTCTCGGAAATTTGATCAAGTTCCATAGCATCGAGTGTGCAATGATCCGCTACAGGTCCATCATAAGTAAATTCAAAAATTCCAAAAGGGACCAACTCAAATTAAATCCCACTGTTCATGCATGGTCGTGGAGACGAATTATCTCTATCGTTGCAAAAATTTCCGTCACATGCCATTGTGGATATATGTATTCTGTCTACGAATGCTAAAATATGGCATCTTGTTAGTCTAGATGGATTGAAGATTTTCATCGAAATAAAGAATCTGGATATTCAAAAAAATAATACATTTGTAAAAAGAGCTAAGAGTATTAGGTAAAAAACTCATATTTTGAAGACAAAGATGAAAGTTTTAAATTGATATTCAAGCGGATTTCTCTTGATTCGTTAATTAGATTTAAATGCAATAAATTAATTATAGACTGAAAATATTTTAACAAAATGATTTATGAGCATCAATTTGCGTTTTTTCCTATTCTTTTGTTAAAATTCTTTGGCAATTTTGAGAAGATTACTTCAGTTTTCTTTAATAGATTTTTTATTTAAGTAAGAATAAAAATAAAAAATCACGCAAAATATGTGATGCATAAATAAAAACTATTTTAACACTTTTGTTTATGTATAGCTCATTAATAAATTTGTGATAGTCATACAAAACGCTTATATGAAATTCCAGTCAAGCATGTTTGATCTAAATTTAATTATCCTTTGAAACAATTAAATATTTGTCGGTAAAAATGAATTTTTCATTAATGTACTTTATAATGAATGTCTCTAGTTTATAATTTCATCTTCTTTGTCTGCTTCGATTTTCTAAATCCAAGTTCACTTTTATTTTTTCTTATTATATAATTCCTACATAACAGTCTTCATAAGCTGATTAAATGCAAAATTAGATTATTTCTTGTTAAATATAGATGAACACGTATTGAAAAATAATTGCTAAATTGAAGGTAAACAACGAAAAATTGAATGTTAATTTATTTAATATATATATAATATGTATTAAATTTAATGAATAAGTAAATTTGCAACATTCAAAGTCATGGCTGTAACAATCTCAGAAACATAAAGTTCAGGGTAGAGTCGGTTCTCATGGTCGAAGCGAAAGAGAGAGAATTTTACTTTGTTTCCTTATATGGAGGTATTTCTTTTGATCATGTGTTACGCATGTGGTATTGGAAAAAGGGATTGATGGAGACACACCATCTAGTAAGAATTATATCCTACAGATTTACGGCCATGGGAAAGTTGATTTTAGCAAATTTTAAAGCACTGGGTCACATATATTAAAGGATAATTTAGAATATATAAATATATATAAACAGACATTTTCTGTTTTAATATTTTTTTAATAATTTTATATAATATTTTTAAAAACGACACAACTACAAGTAGAATTGAATATGACTTTTAGTTTTTGCTCTTATCCTCTCTTAAAACAAATAAGACTTTCAAATATACTTTAATGGATTACCATGCTTTCTCCGACCCTTAACTAACCTTTTGGGCTTCTCTGTGACGTTGATTGGTTTGGAAGCCTCGAATTGTGAATAAACCTTGGCTTATTTAAAATAAGCCTATATGTAAACACATATAAGTGTAGGGAACATGAAAAGAGATCAGATGGATCAGATAGGAGATTGCAAGCGTATAAATCTCAAAAGGAATTTGAAGGTTAACGTAGATACTGACCACACGGAATTGATACCAAAGTGTTAAACTTTCTTTGGATAGCTGTTATTGAACTTGATCCTGGTGTATTAGTTTATTCCGAACTCAGATCCGCTTTTGCAGTTATTGAGAGCAGTGTAATTTTCAGTTAATCCTTGATGAAGGACGCGTGATAGTTTCCGCTTCACAATTACAGTAATTGTTTTTAGATGATTAAAGAATAGAATAAATTGCATATTTTTTTCTTTAATTAATTATTTCTTAACTGATCATTTATTGAATCTCAATGTATTACATTATAAAGAGGAAATGTGTTTTTGAATTAGTGTTAGCATGGGTTAGCTTTATTTCTGTGCGAAAATTTCAACTAACGTCATTCGAATGTGCAGTAAATTACAATTTTTTATTAGTTTATTGATAAGTTTATTTATAGGTCTATTATTTTATTAGTTTATTTATAGGTCTATTATTTTATTTATTA
>BMAW01104470.1:0-10017 GCA_019974015.1 Nephila pilipes | reverse complement strand
AATTATAACAAATATTCGTCATATCTAGGATTTCTTTACAATAACTAAACAAAGGAATACACTTTCCGTAAATTTCTGAGGACCTTCACGCTTTGGAATTTACCCTTTGTGAGAAAGCATTCTTTCAATAAAAAATATTCTTATTCCCATGAAAATATATAGGTCAAAATGCACGCTTTATAGTCACCTTCCGATATCGTGTTTAAAAACTTTATAAGAATTTTTCAAAAATACTCTTAATTTCTTATGATACTTTCTCAAAATCTGCTTAGTATATAAATTCAAATTTCTTTGAGCTATTTCACATTACGAAACATTTAGTTGAGGAATCAAAATGGGTATTCCAGTTTCAACCTCGACACTTTTTACAAGCCTGATTATTGTAGTAATGTTCACTGTGGTTCGGATGCAACATATTCTAACTCCTCCATTTGTCGAATTGCCGAGGCCTTATAATTTCGGCTTCGAATTCGGAGATGGACTTGGCATGAGCCAGTATCGCCACGAGACTGCAGATGGTACAGGATCAGTGAAGGGAAGCTACGGTTACTTGGATCCTCTCGGTGTCTTCCGTAATGTGGACTACGTCGCTGGTATGGATGGATTCAAGTCTATCATCAGGAGCAATGAACCTGGACTTTCCAACCATGTTGCCGCTGATGCTACTTACATTGTGCGTCCAGCTCCACCGGCTGCAGCAGCCCAAGGACTTCGGAAAGCTGCTCCACTAAAGTAATGTGATTGAAAGTTCATGAAATGAGAAATTGTTAATTTTATAAAAATATCTGTTAGTACTTTCCAGAACTGTAGAAAACCTAATTGTATCTATACTTGCAAAAACTAGGCATTGAAATATTGTGTTAGCCTTATGTCGTTTTGATCAATGTATGTAAATTGTTTTACTGTATCACAATTAATTTGATTTAGAATATTCACCCCTAATATGTGAGGAATTATTATATGAAATGAAATTAATGTTAATTTTATAATTTTGACACTTTGTTATTATAATGGTCTGTGCTTAATTAATACTGATAGATTTTTACATATAACTTAATTATAATTTTAATAATAAGATTAAGAATAAAAAGAACAAATGATTCATAACATTTTCAAATGGGTTCAAAACTATCATGAAGAACAATGAGTCTTGGTTTTCTGACCACGTTGCAGCAGATGATACACGTATGACGCAGCCACATTCACACCTAAACTAGAGCAAAGGTAACTTCTTTGAAATATAAATAGCACTGTAATTTTATTTCATCTTGTGTATAAACTATTTTTAAAGTTAAGTCAAAAGGTGAAATTTTGATCAATAGATATCTGTATATATGTATCTTGTGCACATTCATGTTTTTGAAATAAATTATTATAACGAAGGCCTCTCCAAATATGGGGGATTTAACTACCTATTAACCTATTTAAATGTAAAAGTAGAATAGTTTTGAATTTAAACATTCAGTAACACTTTTTATTTTGTATAGAACACAATTTTTGGCTTTTATTTCTTTTTCTTAAAGTATTTATTTCTTGTTCTATATTTATTTCCTTAATGAATATTTTTATTTCGTATTAATTTTGAAGAAAAGAATTACGCATTTATTTATCTTTCACATTTTGTACAGTCATATTTTCTATAATTAATGTTCTTTTTCTATAATAGCATATTGGTATCATCCAATCATGATGCATCAAATGCCAATCACATTGTTCAGTGATCTGCATCAGTTGCAATAACCCAAGGACGTATTAGTTCACGTTTTGCCAACTGTTACAAAATGATTAAATGTACAATCTAAATATGTTTATTTTTTTCACGTGTTGAGGTTTACCGTGTATTTAAATAATCCTATTTGTTTGTTGAAACTTTCGACTCAAAACAATTATTGAGAAATAATTGGAGATTTTACGACCTGTGTTTTTAACTGTTTTTTTTTAATTAATGATGGATTATATGTATTTACATATATTGGCATTTTTCAAAAAAAAAATCATTTTAAATACATTTATTTTGCATTTTGTTGATGATCGTTGAGAACATGTTATTTATCCGTAAAAATAAGTTATTTCCTTCACACTGTAGAACGTTTACCGTATTTGTTGAAATGCAGCATATTTTGTGGTATTCAAAGTATTTTCCTAATCACAAAATCGAAAATCAAATTTATGATCAGCATGATTTAATTTCCTCATTTATTCTAAAAAAAATAGAATTGAAATTCTTTTTATTGTAAATATGTATACTGGTTTATTTTTGAAATTTAGAAGGCAATTGCTTATTGTATTAACCTAGCTGTGTAAGTAATGCTGTAAGAAGCAATGGTATATTTTTGTGTCTCAAGGTAGAAGGACATGAGTCCGTTTACTAAAATACATGAGAGAATTTCATTATTCAGTATAACATAAGGATTCCTATTCTTCTGAAATTTTTGAAGTTTTATAAATTAATATTATTTTTAAAACATGAAAAGAAATTTCTGATATACTAAAATTTATCTGCCTTATGAGTGAAAACGTCATTTTCTTTCTCTTTCTGTTGCATTGCATTAAGTAATTTAGAAATTTTTGAATGATTTATCTTTACTATCTTTCACGACTTTTTAAGACAAGTGTTTTTGTTCGAGATATAAATTATTAAAATTATTTAATGCTTATATTTTGTTTACGATTTTCATTGCTTTTTGTAACATGTCTGGATTTCTGAAGTGTTTGAAGAATTGAATTGAATAGTTCGAAAAAATTGAAAGATGTAAAAACATTTGCCCTGAATTAAAACTGCCATTCATTACAATTATATATTGATAAATTTCTTTTTAATTCCCTTTGTCTTAGCTATTTTGTTGTGGCAGAAATATTATTCAAACATAAGCAATTTTAAATATATTTTTGTATAAAATATCAAATATTATTTCGTTTTACAGATATATATATATATATATATATATATATATATTGCCCAATACATTAAACTGCACTCTTTTTTTTATACAGCCATAACGCTGATTTAGTAATAACAATTACGAATGTCATCTGTGTATATATAAATAAATAGAAATTTTTGAATTTGAAAAACTGTAACTGATTCAATTCATGTCTTATTTACTGCATAGGTCACTTCTCATTATCAATAATCTAATATTTCGTTAGCTTTCAATCTCTCAAGTATCTCTCTTTATCAAAATCAATGAGAGGAAGTTTTTTTAAATTACAAACTGCAGTTTTTCCTCAGCAAAAACTACTTAATACTATAAATTTTTTTAGCAAATTTTAATTTTTTCTAGTAAATCGAATCTTATACTAGGTAATTTTTATTCAGTGATATTACAAAATTAATTAAAGTATAATCTTAATATTAATTATTAGTTTTACTGAATTATTTTTTAACATTTACCTATTTCTTCTCCATATAAAGGTCCTCTATCCACAGTCTTGCCTTCCCATTTACCTAGTAATTTAAAGCTCGAGTCAGATAATAAGTGCAACACCTGAATAGGTACCCCATTCTTCCCGCCAAATTCAACGAATGTGAATTCTTTGATGCTTGAGAAATTTATAGTATATCAATTCCTTTAAAAATCGTGTCTTTAGCAGAAACAATACTCGAGCCTCCATCAAGCAATCTTGGCTATCGATACCTCAATTCCCATTTAGTAAAGTACTAAAATATTTTTTCTTTCAGTTTTCAGCAAGAAACAATTGAACTACAGAAAGAATTATTTTTAAAAATGAAATGGAAAGAAAAAGAAAATTTATATGTTTATGTGCTGCGAAAAATCTTGATATAATTCTGATAACTGATAAATACAGTTTGAATCCATAAATCCTTATTCGCGCTGAGACACAAATGATTATAAAATATCTAACCATATTTATATGCTTTAAAAGGCTCTTTAAAATATTCATTCTTTTGTCAACAATCATGTATAAAAGCAATAAATTTGGTCATTGATTGAAATGTATATTGAAAAATCTTTTTACGTATTTTGACTCATTTAAATTTGTTTTTAATTTAATAACAAAAGTGAATATTTCTGTAAAATCAGTGGTGTATTTTCAAACTTTTCATACATTTCATATAATATAATTATGTATTATTTTTAAGTTTTAAAATTAACCCCTTTATTATTTTTTTTTTTATTTTAAGTAATTTTCTGTCATATTTGAATTTTTTTTTCTCTAACGAAAAATTAAATTTACCTATAAAGTAATTATATTGAATGAAATAATTCTCTAATTTTTAACTTACATGCATATCCCTGAAAAATTAAACTGGATATATTTATAAGTTCAGTAAAGAGATATACATTTATAATGCTTATTTTCTTTCATTTATAAATTTGATTTAAATCTGTAATTCAGTTTATTAGAGTCAACAAACGACCTTATTAGAGATTTAATATAAAAAATGATATGTTCTATTAAAATGAATATAGATTCAATATACACTCTAAAAGTTTTTAAATAAACTTTATTGATTTATTTATTGTCGTTTTCAAATTGATAAATCATAATACAAAAGTATTTTAAATATCAGAAACACTTAATTTTTAATTTCCCCATAATAATTGTCTTCTAAAATAGGGAATAAAATAAACATCGTTTTTCATTTATTTTATCTTGTTTGAATCAAAATGAATCATAATTTATTAAAAGACAAAGCTAAGGCACTATTATAAAAATTCTTTTGTATTGCATTAACAGAAATTTCAGGTTTCTTTTATTCCGGTTTCATTGTAAAGAAAATTACCTCACTTTGTTAATTTACGTAAATCAAATGACAACTTCTTCTCAGAAGGCAATTCTGCTAAGCATTTCCTGTTTTTAAAATGAACATATTACATATTTATTCTGTACTTAATGAAGCCGTTAACTCCATCAACGTCAATAAAGTCATTATTTGTCTGATTTCACAACTACGATACCCAGTCTTTCAGGTTTTTCTTTCTTTGCTCAAACTAAGAGTTACTAGTTAAGAGCTATTATATATATCCTGAAAGCTTAAAATTTTGGAAAAATTATTGTGCGAGACCAATAGTACAAAGTTGTTAGTAATTGAAAGAAATTTTGCATTTTAATCATTATTTTAACTAGACTGCTTTAATTAGAAGGATACACTAACTATATTTTACTAATTTTGCTAACAAGATTTTTAACAATGGACGAGCTTTATGTGTATTTCTCTTTAACGACGTTGAAGGAATCCAAATAAAAATTCTTTAATTTACAGTCAGCTGAAATCCGTGAAATGAAATGCGAATTTTCATTACTTGTTTGATCTCTTTGAGAAATTATTTGGAAAAAGAATGTTCATCCTGTGTATAACAAACGAAATAAATTGAAACGAGTAGTAGTAATAATATAATAGTTCTACTTAGCCATAACTGTTAATAATTAATGTTTAGATAAAGAAAAGTGCTCTATATTCTTGAGTTTTGAATTTTTATATTTCCTAAAAAATAGTTTCAAATTAAAATTGAAAATAATCCTTTGAACTGAAATTATATCACTTAATGGTCTCGACATTAAATTAACTTTGAATTGAAATAAGTAATAATTTTTTTCAAATTTTATTAAGTTTTTGTTTTGTAATTTTTTACTAGAAGGAATTGTCTTTAAATAAAAAAAAATTTAGTTAGAAACTTAAGCAAGTATTTTTAATATTGTCCACACATGCGATTTTATTTGGTGTTATCAACCAAACAGAATGCACATCTGATCTGATCTGACTTTACTATTATCTATATATTTTTGGAATCAAATGAATACAAAAAATGTTTTACGACTTATCAAGAAACAGAGGATATTTAATAAATTGTATTTATGTAAGAACTCTTCTATCTTCCATAAATTATTGCCCAATTTTTAAATAATTAAATAAATTTCATGATTCTTATTTGTGAATAGTGCACAACTACTCATATATTGTATTATTTATAATAAGAACGGTTAGCTATCTCCTTCTAATTCAGCAAATAAGTTGCATTTAATACCATCTTGCACATTTATCGTCTTTTCGTTCTCGTTTCAACAGTCATCGGTCTGCGTATTCTTGTGTTGGTTTCGCTCTTCCGGCATATACTCTGTCTAGGAATGGGGTTTTCCCGCGCTTTTCCAATAGGCATGCATCTCGAACAAATGCGTTCCCAGATCGTGGTCCTAAGGTTGTGGGAAAGAGATCATCTTTATAGGAATGCTCTGGGTAGGATATGAGAAAGTCAGTAATAACTTCAATATTTATAAATAAAGATGTTAACTATTTACTTATAATTTTAGAATTGTTAAACATGGCATTTATTTGTAGTAAAACTTAGTAGAGTATAAAATTACGAAGAGTTGCAACACAAAAAAAAGCAGAAAAATATATTAAACTTCTTGGTTTTTGACTTGGCCATGTTAGCCTGAGGATCATGGTTTGGTGCTGCTTTCTTCCAGTCGTTAAGTTCCGAGTCGTGATGCCACTAAAGACCATATTTGTAACGCTCTGATGCAGTATAAATATGTCGAGGCTCAATGCTTTCAAGTTGGAGTAGTGTGAAAGTTTAAAATGGGACGTGCCTACTCAAAAGTCGTCCTCTCCAAAGGAACGCGGCTTGAAATTACGAAGTCCGTTTCCAATAACCTTAAGGTTGCTTCTAAGTGTGACATTAATAAGCAATCACTCAATTCAATTTTGGCTAAAGTCTGGCTGCCAAATTACACAACAACATGGCGTGACAACTAATTTCAAAAGAATGATCCAGCATTTATTTGTAACTCGTAATGTAGCTGGTTAGGTTTCCAGAATTTTCAATCCTAACGAGTTAACTATAACAGTTGTATGAAATGAGTCCAAATTTGATATTTTTGTACTGTTTGTACTTTTTGTCAAATTTGATATTTTGTATTTTACAAAGTTAACATGTTTTGTAATATAAAGCACTCGTATATATAGAATAACAAAGGCTATATATATTATATTCATTATATCTGTAATCTCTGGATAAATTTAAGGCACTAACAATATAATCATGTAGACTCACGTATTACATTTATAGATTCCTTTTGCTTGTCAAAAAATTAGTATTGATAAAACGCTAAGACAAAATGAAGATTAAAAAGTAAATTACATAAGTAACTTTTCATTTTAATACTATTTAAAGCATGTAAAACTTTCTTTTAAAAAAATATAGTTCCTTATAAGTCACCAAAGAAGCATAAGGTCAAGAATTATCTATATATATAATATGTTTCCTATTGAACATCGCCGGCCTCTTTTTTTTGAAAGCTGTGTTCAAGTCATACATTTGCTGACAATGTCTCTCCGAATAGAGTTATCCATTTTGATTCAAAAGCTTGTTCTGATGACCCACCATATATATACAGCATTCTCTTATTCAGGCTCATGAACGGATTAGAGATGGAGGGGCAGGTTCTGGGGCTAATAGTATGTTTCTTCTATGTATATTTCTTCGATGCTTTCGTATAGGTAATCTATATTTCATCGCCAGTTATCACCCATTCCAAGAAGATATAGTCTTTGTTCCGAGCAAACAGAGAAGTGCATTTGACGACGTGATTAAGCGTCTTTTTTTAAATTCGTACTATAAACTCACACTCTCCCTATATGTATCTTGTTCACATTTTCAATCGTTAATAAAATACTTTTTATTCATCCACTCAAGTTCAAATGCATTTTTTAAAACTCGTAGTGGATGATACTTGGTGTTAATACAGTTTTTTCAAATATTAATTCATTTAATTAGATTTGATAGGGGGAAATGCAGTTTAGCCCAACCACTTGGCGCGATTTCAAAAATTGCCAAATTTGGAGATTTTTTTTTTTTTTTTTGGCTGAACGTTAAGTCAGCGAAACGGATGAGGGTAGTCACATTTGACAAAATACCGCCAAATAATTCCTATGGCCAAGGGTGGTTGGGCTAAACTGCATTTCAACTATTTAATTTACAGGATGAATTAAGAAACAAGCCAATGCTTCTACTATGTCATTTACCTTGCATTGACAAAGTTGGTAGAGTGTCGGCGTAGAATTTTCATGGCTTCGGGTTGAAGCATAAAATTTTTTATACGATTTTCAAATAATTAATTTTAGTTTTACAAGGGAGAAAAAAATTTCTCTTATATAAGACATTTAGTAGGATATAAATTTAAGAATAAATACCTTTAGTGACAAAGAGTGTATATCGCTGGAAAAAATTTCTTTTGCCGCTTTATATTATGATTCTGTCATGTGTATATACATATTTATAATAATTGTAATTATTTAATAAGAAGTAACTAAAATAAAAAAAAAATGTTGACCTGAGTAGAGGAATGGACATTAATTTGTTTTTATATTACTTGTTCTCACTTAACTTCATTCTCACTCATGATTTTTCTAATTCCTTTGAAATATTGATAGACCAATCTAGTAACGAATGAAAATATATTGTGCAATAAATCTTATTAAATGTTTGAGAAATGTATTTTTTTTTTCTTTCACTTCATAAACTGACAGAACGTACCGGTGTACCTAATATAATACATTAGAAAATATAGATGGCTCTTCAGCTCTTTCAGAATAGCTTAAGCATTTTTAGGAAAGGAATGTAGATTAGATCTTAAAATTAGTATTAATAGGATAGGTTAAAATAATTTAAAAACTAAAAATAAAAGATAGATTTTATTAACGTCGCATTATAAGCAGCACGAGGACTATTGACAATGGATCTCGTAATTTCGAACCTTAGTCAAGTGATCCGGACGACACGTGAGCTGGTCCATCCCTCTTTTAGCTTCCACATCACTATAACAAGACTTGTAGTTCCAACAGATTTAACGTACATCAGCTCTGGCTACGTTGTGGGTCTTTAATGATATAATAGGCTCGAACCCACGACTCGACTAACCCCACAGGCCACGAGTCTGCGAAAATGACCACTACGCTACCACAAAAAAAGAGAAATAAATAAAAGAGAAATTTAAAATAGGATAAATGAGGAAGTTAGTTTCGTGAAAGATTTCGATTTACACTAGAATATGTGATTATTAACTCAAAAGGCAAAAATACAGAAAAAAGAAAAAAAGAAAAATGCAAAAGTTTGCCAAAAGAGAGTAAAAAAAATAATTAACTTATAAAAAGTGTAATAAAATTTTACTTAATTTTATTGCATTCTAGCAATATTGAAAAAGGGAAATAAAATAAATTGTTACTCTGAAAATATTTGCATGCATTTTTGATAGATTAATGAATTTACACCTGCAAATGTACTCCATGAATTATATGAAAAGAAATAAAAAATACAAAGTATTAATAAAGAATATATTTTCATAAACATTCATTAAATATAAATAGAAACACGGCTATTTAAATTTCTCATTTCCATAACTCTCAGCAAATAGTGGAGAATATTAATAAATTTCAGAAATAAATCAATAACAAATTAACAGGGTATTAAATTTAATTAACGATATACATAAACTAAATTTTACGAATCCCCGCTGAAAGAATGCCCATTACTGGAATGAAAAAAAACGCCCTCCGAAAGTAAAGTTTCCGTTATTTTATATTTAATTTTAAGAAAACATGACTATCGCCCACTCGGTAATTGTAATTAAAAGTCGTTTTAAATAATCCTGTTGAAAACTTTACCGTATTTCAACAAAGATAATTCCTTTCGCCGAAACAATCATCATAAATCTTGGGAAGTAATGTACCGAAGAGAAAGGCTTTCTCGAACTTCTCGCGTCCCAAAATGCGAAAGTCCAGAAGTAACTCAGACGCTGGGCAAACTCATTAATTATATTAATATGGTGAAAAAAAAAAGTCTTAATTATTTATTCAAACGCGACGCTGAGATATCCTGTCTTTGAAGTTTTTCTTTCATTATATCAAAGGCTTTTGCGAAGCGACTGTTAAAAGTCCACTTAAGTTTATTCCCTAATATTATTAAGTTCTTGAACTTTGAAAGAAACCCTGACTTCAGATTTATGTACATTGTAAGTCGGGATTTTTAAATTACGAAAAGAAATATCAGT
>BMAW01104467.1:0-15054 GCA_019974015.1 Nephila pilipes | reverse complement strand
ATCTTTAGCATATTTCTCATAAGAAGAGAAACTTCATTTAAAGTTACTTAAAAGTTATTTTTCTCCAATCCATTCATGATATAATAAAATAATTTAAAAGAGACAAATTGTTTATTTGTTTCCTTGTTCCATGTATTTTATAAATTATTCTGTTTGGAGAAATGCTTTGATAAGTGTGGTTATTTATCTTCACTACAGGAACTTTTCTAAAAAGTGAATAATAACCTAAGCTGTCAATTTCATTTTTGAAAACTGTTCATGTAAAAAAATGCAGATTGAAAGCTTCTTTTTTTTTTTTTTTTAATTATGCGTATACTCAATACATAATCTACCGCACGACTTTAATATGTATTAAGACAGCATTTAATATTAAAAGCTACAGTCATTACTTTCATACCCATATTCGTAATTAACACTGAACTCAATAAATTCCAGGTTATATTTTGATGAAGCTGCTTGAATGACAAGTTGTCATCCGTAAAGCTCTAAAATGAAGGATTAGTTCGTTTTTAAACTTTACCAACGATGAAAGTTTGAGGCCATACGAACAAATGACAGTACTTTCTTCAATGTTCTTAATTAAAACGAAGAGCTAGGTAGTCCTTTTCGGTTTTAAGTATTCTACTAACATTCAAGATTTTATGTTCTGTGTTTGGCAATTCTAAATCTTTACGAAACCGAATCGAACCATATAAAAGGCCTCCTAAAACAAAGATTTATCATCAAACAGTATTATTGTAATTAGTGTTTGTGTAATGAAGATTCAAAGTATGCCACACTTTTCAGTCTTTGGCATGAGTTTTTATGAACTAAATCACCTAAATAAGTGTAAGTTTCCATTAAGTGTTAAACATGTATTTCGTGTTTTAAGGCAACAAAGAATTTTGATTACTTTCAATTAATATGCTGATATCCATTTATGACGATAATGGAAAAATACTCTTTAAAAGGAAGGTTTGAAGAAACTATCAATGTTTCAGCATATTTACACAAACCCTGATATTTAATTCACTGAGTAGTAAACCACCTGACCTATTACATAGTGGGCAAAAAACACAAGGAATATGTGGTTTCGAAGATGTGATTTTTAAATATACAAATGAGAGGAAAGTAAATTATTTCTATAAGGACCAAGAACAATGTATTTCGTTAGTGATTTATGTGTGAAAAAACATTTGTGTTTCATCATAGAAATGACCAAAACATTTGATTTTTCAGATGAATTTTTCAATGAGTAGTATGGTTTTCCACTAAACAATGGTCTCAAAAATTACGAAGCATGAAATCAAAGAGAGTTTCGAACAGAGACAAGAGGCTCCATTAATCCTTCACCGAAAAGATTTCCATTTTTTTATTTTTTTGGGATTATGAATGATTAGAATCCATCTTCAAATAAGTTCAGTTATAATTAATTGGATACGTCTGAAATTCACTTACACTCCATTTGTGTGATTTACAGTCGATCTCCAGTCGACATATGGTGACTTCCTTATCTTCCATAATATGGAACTCATTTTATATCGCTGGAGAGGTATTGAAACTTTAGGTCTGAATATCATCATATTGATGATACGTCAGTTGTCCATCTTGATAACAGAAGAATAAATGCGTCCATCCATAAGAGATACCTTACACCATCAATCTACCCTGAAACCCCTTTATCATAGATAGAAAATCATTCCAAGTTCCATCCATTCTATAGAGATATACAAAAAAGTAGACTTGTATAAGGAAAAGGTTATATTCTCTTCATTAAAACATTCCATCTATTTCATTGTGAACTTCTGCTTTTAAGAAACGCAAATGATAATGTAGATGAGAGCATACTGGTAGAAACAAGTGCCAGTAGTGGTTTGAAGATTCTTTACAAAGGAAATTGTACTGCTGTCTTCTTAAGACAATTGACTGTGTAAATGCCAACCTTTATTTTGTTGTAGCACACATATGAGCTTTTTCCAAGCCAACTAACAATAGCATTAATTCTGGATTCCATGGATGAAATTACATAGTGAAAGTCTCAACGCCATCTTCAACAGAGCCTGTTTCACGAGAAGCTAAACAAAATCTAGCCAAAATACCACCATAGCCAAATATGTCTCTCGAGTTAAAATGTTTACAAGAAAAAAGTTAAAAATAAATTAGAGTTATACAGCGTATTACTGATATATATGAACTAGCTACAACAGCCTTTTTTTTCGGCCTTGATGCTTAGTGATTGGTTTTATAAACTACACTAGAAGAAGGGCTATTGGTGACCGGACCTCGTAGTTTTGAACCTCGATCACAGAGACGATGAACCCCTGAACTGGTACACTCATCTCCTAACCTCCACATGAACCCCGAATTGGCTATCTCTACCTCCACTCCACACTCAGGACGACTTTGAGCCTGTAAGGTAACGTATATTATTCGGTACATGCAGGAGTCTTATGGAATCATGATCGAAGCCTATGACTCAACATAAACCACTCCGTGACCGTACATGCACTAGGCTACGGACCATCGGAATCATGCAAACGGTCTTCAAGGTCCAAACTCCACTACTAGTGTAATTGAAAAGTTTCCTTAGACCTTAATTGAAAATGATCAGCAAAATAAAGGTATAGAAACGATATTTTGTGAAGTGGATCTAATCTATTCGTATAAATATCTTTCGATGATATATTCTTTCTAAATACTATTTTTGTAATTTCTTTTATTGTATCAGTGAGTATTTACTAATGTTAATTGATATTTCGAGAATGAAATATATAAAATATCTGTAAAATTATTAACAATCCAGTCATACCTAATATATATATATATATATTGTGTGTGTGTGTGTGTGTGTGTGTGTGTGTGTGTGTGTGTGTGTGTGTGTGCGTGCGTGCGTGCGTGTGTGTGTGTACAGAGAGACAGGGAGAAGGGGAAGATACTTCTATTCCTTTCTTTTTGATTTTTGCTATGATGTAAAAGCTGTTTGGTTGTAAAATTGGTTGTAATTTTTATTTAATGGCATTAGTCTGGCATGTGAAGCCTATAAATCTTAAGATTAGTCGCGTTTATTTTACTTTATTTACTTACTTTTTACCCGAAGAAAAGGTAGTCGATCCTTGGGATAAACTACAATGAAGCCCTTCCATAGAGCCGATTCGGCTAAAATATATTACTGAGATATTGTATCATTTTCTACGAAGCTTTCAAAGTGTATCGGTTTGTAAGATCTTCTTCAATATCAGAAATGCATTCCATCATTTTGCACCCTTTATTTAAATGATATATTCATCACTACCCAGGGCCAAATTTGCATTTTCAAAAGTTTTTAAACGTGATAAACTTATCTTTTAATTCATTTTATTTGTTGTATTCTAAAATGGGGTATGTCTTAATGTTGCTCATAACATACATAACATTTTGTAATTCTTGGAAGCAGTTCGGTTAGTATTGCATGCTATTAATTAGAATAATTCATTTTTAAAGCAAAAGCGTATTTAATATAAATTATTATAAGCGGATAAATTGCAAGTAAGTGTTAGAATATTTATTCCAAAAAATTGAAAAGATGCATATTCTTAATAAAATTTGAATATCCTGCTGTTGATCCAATAACGTATTAATTGCTTTAAGACTGTTTGGCATTTGGAGATAAATTAAATATTCAACATTTTCCTTTTCATTTAATCATTTTGTTTAAAAATATAATGTTTTTTCTGGTAATAAAATATTTTAATAGGTTTTGGAAACAGTCGTAGATTATATTCAAATAAAACAAATAAATTAGGAAGTAAATTCTATGCTATCAATTATATAAGATATATTGCGGAATAAATTAAATTAAAAATTCGAATTTAGCACAGCTGTAAATTTAAAAAAGAATTAGAAAACAAGAGCACACAAATAACAATGGCAGACGAAATAGATTAATCTTACTCATTACTAAAATGAAAGAAAATTTCAGCTTACATTTTAACTAAACCATTGAAAATATAATTTTTTGTAAGAATATATCATTACAGGACATACAATATTATAGATTACATTGTTTATGCGTATATAATACATTATTATAAGCCTTTAAAGTTAAAAGTAACTGTCTCGTTTTAATTTAAATTCCTCAAATATCCACATAATCATTAAGGTAATACCTTTAAAATAGAGATTTATGATTGAAATTTTAGTTTATTAAAATTTATAATAGTTAAAATGTGTTACTCAAATAATCCTTTGAGAGTAAGTAGTAAGTAGAAATAAAAATATCAAGGAAAGTATCGTTGGAGATATATCTCCATCATACATACGCATCTAATGATTACCTTAAATTTAATTCTTTAACAACCATCCAGGTATTCACGCCTATTTTTCTACATTAATTTTCTTCTTGGTTTTGTTTTACATGCAGTAAATCTTCATTTGTATATTTTAAAAGAGTATTAATGTTCTCAATGCTGAATGAGAAAACTATATTTTTCATGACGCCATTGTAAGACGCTTTAATTTAAGAAGTAAAATCGAAAACTTCATCTGGCCTTTCATACTGAAAATAACATGATAATCCTTTTTAAGCTCTTTCAACGAAACAACTTAATTAACAAAGTAATCAATGAAAGGAATTCAAAAACATTCAAGTGGAATACGAGACTTGAGTTTTGAAATGAAAAGACTGATTAAATCCTAAGTATGAAATGGAATAACCAGAAAATAATTTCTTGAAACAAAATACTTGATAACAAGCACTTAAAAATGCTCCATGTTAGGTAACCTTAATTTCACAGTAAACATACTTTTCTAATTTAATTGAGTTTTAGCAATTTAGCAGTTTTTGTTCTCTTGCAGATTACGAGAGGATTATTCTTCAATAAATAGCATCTAAAGAAATTAAATAATTTTTCTGAATGTATATTTCAGATCATTTTGTAGAGCTAATAGCAAACTTAAGCTTTCCTTACTTATGACTTAAAAAAGTAAACTAAGCTCACATTATCATCTTGCATAGATAGTCAATAAACAAGTTAAGCACCATTTAGTTAATTAAACATAAATATAGGAAAGTTTAAAATTAAAAAGAATTAAAAACGTTCATAAGATATAAACCAACAAAGGAATAAGTACAAATCTCACATTGGTTTCAAAACATTAGGGTGTATTTAACAACATTGTAAAATTAAAGCTATACTTTCTGTAATCAAATATGATGTTATTATCTTCAACCATTGGAATCTATTACATACAACAGGCTTTTTTTTAAACCAATTAGTGAAGTTTCCATAAAGCAATGACAGGGGAATAGTATTTTAGATTTGTGTGCTTAAACGCGTTCATCGTTACAAGAATTTAAAAAATTTAATTGATAAATTATCATATTTATTTTGACTAGAGGATTATTTATGTGTCTTATTAAACCAGTTTTAGATGTAGAAAGTATTAATTTTTTTGAAGAAATTATTAAAAAATATTTTATTTAAGGATTTGTTTTGTAAATGTATTGGAATGAAATTGGGAACTTGTATTATTTTCATTTAATAGATATTTAATGATTTAAATGTCTATTAATCGAACATTAGGTATACAATCAAAATTCTACTTCATTGACAACAAGGGTTCATATACATACATTAGAAGTTAATCTACAAGTTATTCAAAATATTTACTTCGAGTAAAAAACATTAAATAAACCATTATGAGATAAAAAAAAATAAAATAAAATCAGTCCTAAAAAAGTTTCGTTTGTGCTGAAAAATGTCATTAGATTAATAAATGCATTATTGTGTATTTCTAGTATGATTGAAATTCTCAGCGGAATGTAAAAAATGCTCATTTTTTCTGTATGTCATAAACAAATTTAGTATTTAGAGCGTAAGAAAAAAAAGATTGTTTTTTTGCTGAAATGCTTTAAATATTTGAAAATGGAAGAAAATGTTCCTTGTTTTTCCGATATCTTTACATAAATTTATTTTTATACAATTCCTCAATAATTTCTATGTTTTTTGTTTATGACATGTTTAGAAAAGCTTTAAGTGTCTCGAAAATTTCTTCGATGTCGTTATAAAAAAAGGAAAGTTTACGCAAAAAACTGTTTACTTCTTCTGTTTGAAATAGAAAATAAATCTTCTGAAGATGTTAACTAAAAAAATCTCTTTTGGGTAATTCCAATATCTAAACATTATGAAGAAATACACACACACACACACACACACACACATATATATATTAACTGGAGTACTATTAAATAATATTTCACTCTTAGCTTCGAAAAAAAAACAGTTTGTTGCTTTTGTTATTGCATTTCCTAATTTAAATATTTTTAATCAGTTAAAATATGTTACGAGTTAAAGAAATTCGCTATACTATTGAAGTTTCAATAATGCGACAAACATTAACATTATATCAATATCCTTTAGTATGTGTAATTTCATTGTATTAAAATTGTGTAGGTATAAATAAATATAAACATGAAATTGTTATGATAGTATTCATTTATTATAATGTAACTAAATTCTAAGAAAGGATTTATCCCAGAGGGAATCCGATTTTTTTCTCTCATCAGATATCTAATTTTAAAATTAGTTGAAATTTCGAATTTCCTAAATTTCTGCTGGAAAGTGTAAGAATTAGAAAGGTTTAAGAAAGGAATATCCGAGTATTAATCTTGTCACAAACTTATCACGATAAAGAAATTTAAATTGTGTGAAAAATTTAATAATTATGAAAAATATGTGTTAGACACAGTTAGGAAGAAACGAAATGTAAACTATCCAAATATATCTTATACATTCGGATTCATTATGTTATAAAAGCCAAAATGTCAGCAAATTCCCACCATAGCTCAGGGAATTTCAAGCATATATAGCGGAATTTTAATAGGTTGGATACAAGTTTATAAATCTTAATTATCTACGAAATTCTCACGCAGTGTTGAAAAAGGAAGAAAATATTATGAATTGCTTGCGCAGAAGTAATTTAGTATATTACCACGTAATGATTTCTTCAAATGTCTCTGCAACTAATAATTGGAATCTACTGAAATTTTGAACAAAGGCTATTTAGGCCTTTTTTATACTAAACTCTAGAGATTAATTGGATTCTATAACAGAAGACATTTAGAAGTTAATAAACTAAATTTATTAAGTAGTTAATTACACACACACACACACACACACACACATATATATATATATATATATATATATATATATATATATATATATATACCACACCTTTAAAGTAGGTGGATCCATTTTATCCTTAAGCAATCCTGGAAATATGCAGAGCTTAATGATGTAACTGACATACTAGAATCCACGGTGGGGACATGCCTTCTCGTACGGTGTGTTTGCTTTATATTCTAGAAGAATGGAAAGCTATTTTGATTCTCTTTCAGAATTTTGCTTATGATTGATCTTCTTACCAATACAAGGAAGATGCAGGCACTTAAAAACTTCTTATTTATTTTATAAACATATTTATTTTATAAACAAGACTGAGGATAAGAAAATTCGAACTAAAAGGAAGCAATTAAACTGCGTTAAATGATAAACTAAAATATCGAAGAAATGCTTATGATTTTCTTGAAATATTGCACTTCTCACAATTTCTTTGTAAATGCATTATGTGAGTCTGAATAATAAATTAAACATGATAATTTCTAAGTAGTATGTATTAATTTTTCATTGCATGCATTGCATAACGATAGTTTTGTTACAACGAAAATCGTACATCTTTGTACGAGAATGCGTCGAATTGATTATTTTGTAAATGGTATCACGAAGTATTGCAGGTTAGAATGGAGATGAAACATTAGTACAAGATTACTGCTAAGATAACAATAGATTTACTTCTTCAGAAACTATTCATTATCCAAGAAACATATTTTACGAAAAGTATGCTATTGTTAAGTTATGTCTAAATAAAAGAATACTACTTTATATTCTAAATAAGTAAAGTTTATTAAATTTTTCTTGGTATTGATTTAAAGTAATCGTGATTTTTTTAAGGAACTGAATGAGTATAATTTTATCTTGATTAATCTCGCTTGCGAAATTTCTTATATTTACATCATTTCTTCTTGAAAATGTCAATGATGATAAGATCATTAATGCGTACGAAGAAACTAATTAAATTACATATTCATCCATATTATTCATCTATCGAATACATATTTATATAGTTGTTAGGAACATTTTTTTATGTATTTATTATGCATACATGTGATATTTTAATTGCTCACATTTACTAATTAAATTATTTCCCGCACATTACATAGATTTTTATCAAATGTTCAACTGTTGTTTAAGTAATGAATTCTTATTAACGTAACTACAAAAACATATGAGAATGTTCCTATTTTAGTTTATAGAATTTTTTCTCCAATTTGGCTATCTGGTAATGAAAGAAAAATACAAAATCCCAAGAGAATCGTGAAATTTTCGATGTGTCTATTTTTTGTGTTGTAAAAGTAGTCCACAATAAATGTAGCTTCAAAAGTGGCATTCCTGCTTCTCTGTCAAAAGAAACATATTTAGAAAAAAATACTGATAATTACTACCCTACTATATGTATAAAATAAAATATTAGCAAAGCATTTGTGTTTAATGTGAACAAAAATTTCATGATTCTTTTAAATAGTTAATATATATTATCTTAATAAACAAACTCTTGTACGAGGATGTAAAAAAGGCATTGATTGATTGATTGGTTGATTTTATTAACGTCGCACTAAAAACAACACGATGGCTATTACCGATGGGCCTCGTAGATTTAAATCTTATTGAAGTGATGAAATCGACACTTGAGATAGCACCCCCCACTTCTAACTTCCCCACCTCTTAACGGGAGGACTTTAAGCCTAGACAGATTTATAGTGCATCGGCCCCGTCTGCACGGATGTTCTTTAATGACAACAAAGTAAAAAAAATTGCAATAATATATGAATTTCAATATTTTTTATTTTGAATTTATCTCTTTCGAAATGAGACATTTACAACTGAATTTACAAAATGTTCTTAAAATTGAATATGTAAATGTTTCTTGCTTAAAAAGTTATATTGAGTATTCTATAATTTTTAATATATTTCTTAAGCATTTTTAAAAGTATCGATATAAGATACAGTTGTTCTAAAACATTTAATGTTTTGTGAAATAATTTTGAAAAAAGTACTGAAATTCTGTATCATATAACACAATTTATCATTTTTTTTTTTTTTTTTTTTAAAAAAAAATGAAATATTTAGTAAATTGACCTTAAGAACTAAAAATTGCACAAAATGAAAAAAAAAATGTTTCACATTTTTTTACTAGAAGTTCTTAAGCGATTCTAATATCGAAGTATAAAAAATCGAAAAACCCGAATTTGTGTGTTCGTGCATCTGTGGTTATGGTATTTTTGGTGCACTTTATATATATATATATATATGTATATATATAATATTACACACATATATATAATTTAGGTGGTTAATAAGCGGAAGGGGTCTCCTCGTCAATTTTATCCTTGCAATTTTATACAAAAAGCTAAGAAATTGCGATAATTGTTTAAATGTACGTAGAAAAGATTTTGTTGTTGCATCTAAATATTTTTTTTATCACACTCCTTATAAGAAAATGATGATATTGGAAAGGATGCGCATTTTGTCATGATCACGAGCTCTTAGCCGGAGTTGTTCAATCGAGTCTCAGATTCGAGGACGGGTCTATTGAACATCTCTCATTCAGTTAGGCTGATGCACGTTAAATCTTTCAGGGCTCTAATTCCTCTAGTTGTGATGTTGTAGAAGTTATGAAAACGGGTTGCCATTTCAAGGGAAGCTCACGTCACTGGACTGAGGTTCAAAATTACGAGGTCCGTTACCAATAGTCATAGAATTCTTTTTAAGTACAACGCTAATAAATATCAAATAAATAAATAAAAAAGGAAAATTTAGCTTGAATTTTAAGACAATGTTTAGAGACGAATTCCAGATCAGACGAATTCGAGAGAGTAGCACTTCGACGGAGAATGGCTGCAGCTGTCTTCGAACCGTGTTTAAGTCTAGGCCCACTGCGACGGACGACTGTTTCCGGAGATGAAAGGATTCGATAACCTGGACATGGAATAAAATAATCAGAGTCTGGGCTCCGAAGAGGTTGTGTTGGACCGGATCTGTAGTTGCCCTTTCGGTGTCGGTGCGGAAAAAGAAACGAACAAGTCTCAAAACTCACATTTCACAATGCATCCAGGCACATACGTTCCGCAGATGACCAATGTACTAGTAAAACAGTCCAAACAAAAGTGAATAGACTTCAAACGAATGTTTTTAAGAGTAAATAGTTTATGAACTGACTGTTCTGTTGCTAACATTGCACCTAAAAGCAGCACGAGGACTAACGACAAAGGAACTGGTAATTCTGAAACTCGGTCAGGTGACGAGGATGACATCTGTGCTGTAACTCCATTTTCCAACCATTCAAACTATTTCAACTTAAGAGTGCTATGTACTGGAAAAAAGATTTAATGTGCATCAGCCAAGCTAAGCGTAATGTCATTATTGGCATCAGAAGTGGAGCCCAAAACTCGACTGAACAGCTCCAAACATGGCCGTTCGGTAACAGTTACTACAATAGACGAAAAGTCATTATATCACGAAAATTTGATCCATCCCTAAAACCTAATCACACGAAGAAGTTGCATATTTGAATATTTTACTTTATTTAAAAATATTTAGAATTCATTAACCTATATTTAAGCAATAAACAATATTTTTTTCTTATCTGTTATCACTATACATTAAAAAATATTTTTTTTTTCTTTCAGGAGGCTTTCCTAGAAAATGTTACATTCAAATTGCTTAAAAACTTCTAAAATGTGACCTCGAGCTATTTAGGACTCGAAGAAAGTTAAGAGAATTTAATATAAAAAGATTTAAAGCCGATAAAGAAATATACTATTCTTTGAAATGTTACTTTTGAAACGGCAATCTTTCATTAATATTCATTCAACTGCAAAAAAAGTACTTTGACTTTCGATTCGTCTACGAAAAAAAATATTTGCATTCTTAGATGGCAACTGATTTCATTACATTTATATTAAATGTTAACATATATCTCCAGGGTATTATGTAACGATGTGTAAGAATTCAAATGATTCAAATGCTTAATGTTAATTTATAAAAAGGAATCTCACAGAGTTTTTCTTTGTAAAGACTTTATGACCTACATTGAGAAATAATTCGAATTCAAAGTATTTTTTGAAAGCAACTAAAGTTTTTATATTTTGTTCTTTTGCAAGGAAGCACTTGTTATTCAAAGTTATGAGAAACAATTTCTACCTATGCGATATTGAAATGAATTATTTTCCCTTTCAAATCGAACTCAAGGGCAAGGGCTTTTGTAAATTTCTTAATTTCAGTTCATATTTTACTAGTGTAAAGAGTTTATTTAAACGGTTTCAAGCTTTTTCTTCAATACGTATCTTTTTAAAATTTTACTTAGATGTGATTTAGTCTGGGTACCTTTGGTTTGAAAAAGAGAAATGGTTCGGTCATAGTGATTTGATATTTATAAATTTTGACTTTCATTTAAAAATATGTCATGTAGAATACTGAATTTATTTAATAGCATATAGAAAGAAAAACAATTTCTTGATAGTGTCAAATCACGTATTTTTGTTAATTTTCTACGCCAAGAAAAAAAAATATTTAATAATAATACTTTCTTGCACAATTTTTTGTTTGAATTCTTCTGAACGTCCTGTACTCAATAGTGATTTTACTCATATAATTCATATATAATAAACAATGATATTCCAAAATGTGGAATAGTATTAATTACATCTATTATTCTTTTTTTTTGTATCTTGACTTTCATCTAAAAATATTTTGACTCTTGAATATAAAGTTGTTTTTTTGTTCTTGTTTTTAGGCTTTTATATATAATTTTTGATTGTAAAGTTATTATTCAATTTTTTAACTCATTTTACTTAAATAGTTAGTAAGTTTTTTTTTTTTATCAATTAATAAAATTGATTTAGTGTTGGATATTCTTAGATTGTAATATGTTATGTGTGTGTGTGTGATTTGTTTTATAAATATAATAATTTAACTTTACTTTAAAACTATTGATTTTGTCTCATCTTATCTTACTGAGTTGCAATCATGGTTCAAAATGATAAATTGTAATTCATTGCTTAGTAATTTATTTAAAAATAAACAAGAGAAAGAGGCAATTACAGAGAAAAAATTACAATCACTTGAAGCGTCGTTCAGCCTTCTAAGAAACTGAGGAAGATTGAAAATAATTACAACTTAAAAATATGAAGAAGCCAGATGCGTAGCTCCAGTGTCGTGGCTAAAGTGAAAGAGGAGAGAATTTACCTTGCTTTGAATTTATATGCAGAGATTCCATCAGATCACGTGGTATGGGATAGAGGGATTTCCTGGGGCTTGAGCTTCAGACAGAAAGTCTTATTGTGATTATCCACACGACTTCGAAACGCAAGATCAGGCTTATTTGATAGATTTTTACAGCGCTTGAGTTCATAAATTATTAGTTAAATTATAATTTTATCAGGAAATAAGAACTGACTCTTTACTGTGATGGTTAATAATTGCAAAATTTAGAAACTTAGATTACATTTAAGTGAAATCATTACCCCCCCCCCACACACACAAATAATATATATAACCTAAAAACTTTTATTTTTATTTTTGTGAAGCAACAACCAAAGAGTAATTCACCTAAATTTTGGATTTACATTCAAAAAACGTTCAATGTTTTGTCATTTATCTTGCTATATTTTTAGATTTAAGCTTTTTAGGAATCTTTTTAAATTTATTCATTGAAGTTGTATCGCAATAAAAGAAACGGGTGATAAAAATTCTACAAATAATTTACCTCTGTTCCATATGAAGGATTACTTTTTTTTAAAAAAACATAAAATGATAATTACATCACTTTTTTCGTTTCCTGTTTATTCATATAATTAATCCTCTTTCTTATTCTTCCATACTGATGCCTTTGTTTTATGTTTCGTGTAAGTTACGCCACAATTAAATCCATTTCTTTTCGGTAGGTAGCACGTGAAACTTCAAATACAGAAAATCCGATTAAGTACGTGTGTTGTAATTCCGGACAGTTAATTTTCTGCAAAAGGCCTGCTGTAATGTGATTTGCTCTAACATCTCCATTATTTATTTAAAGGGAGAGGGTTTACCCTTCCAGTTCTGATGTCCAATCCGATTACCGAATGTCTATTCTAATCTCTGACTTCTCAATGCCTGTTTAAAGGAATTTAGGAACTGTGAGAGAAAAGTTTAGAATTTCTGGGAATTGTTTGCTGCTTTTGATAAGTATGTTACGAATTTTCGGAAACAATTTCCTTCGTTTATTTTCGGTGAAAACTAATTAATGGGTTTGAATGACAAAAATGATATTTCAAGGCTAACAGAGTTTTCTGTTTTACCATCTGTATCAGACATCAAGTGTTAAGAATATTTTATTATTAGTTTTCGTTAGGAAAGAATAATATTTTGTGAATTTAAAAATTCTTTATGATTATGGAAGATTTAATAAATCATACATTTCAATAACGCTTTTCCATTTATTTCATTTTATATTGTTTCAAGTTTTAAAACTTTGAATGTATTTGTATGTATGTCAATAACAAGTATAGTACAACGGTCGAATCTATTAACATTAGCTCTAAAAAATCTTTCGAGGAAGCTAATTTTAATACGTTCAGCCTTTAGTTAAACTTATGTTTTATCATTTAATAATTAACGGTAACAAAACATTTATTCCTATTTTATGAAAAATTAAGAAATAAAATACAAATGTATAAGATTCGAAAAAAAAAATTTAAAGGTATTTTTATTTCATATAGATATTACTTTAACCTGATCAATAAATTATTGTTTTAATTATGACTATTCTCTCTTGGGAAAAAAACCTTTTACTTAAACAACTTTGTATCTGTCAAGCTTGAAATATAACAATATGTTCAGTTTACTTATAGCCACAAGCTTCCATTCCTAGTTTAATGTGTAATAAACAGCGTATACAGTTTTATGATTCAACTTCCTGATAAAAGGTGGAACTTCATGTAACTCTTCCCACAAATATTCCATCGAACTTAAAACACCAGTTTTTAAACATTTAACTTTTTTGCATCATAAGAATAGTAGAGTAGCACTTTAGGTGAATTTTTTGTCTTTTTCATGCTGTAAAATCCAAATTTTCGGCACATCATTTATAACATAACATATGCTCATTTATACCATTCGTTTTCACACAAATATATTTTTGTGAAAATAAAATCTCTCCACAGTTCTATATATTTGACATACTGTTCCAACCCCTTTAGACGAAAAACACCCTCACACCATAACATGTCCCTTATTATGTTTTACGGTTGGAGTGAGTGATGGTCGAGCTTAATGCTAAATGTGGTTATGCTGCACCAAACAAAGTAACTCTATCATCTGTAGGTGAAAAAAAAAAATGAAAATGCAAACGGATGAGTTTATAATTTTAATGGCGTAATAGCCAAATGTTATTATGCTACTTCAAAACTCTGTGATCCAGACCTGTAAAAGGATGGAAAAAGATTAAAAAAAATATTTAACTAGAAAGAAGGTTGAAAATAGAGAGGGATCGCTAGGGTATCCCGTGGACTCGTCACCTATGTTTACCAAAGAGAGTAAATCTCATGGGAAAGAAAAAATATCTCTAGGGTACCTCGGGGTCTTGATTCTCGTACGTAGTTAAAATGGGCTAAGCCCTGAGGTCCCCTGATATAATTCCCAGGGGAAAGATACCCGGTTATACCTCCAGACACTGGATACCAATTTTATGCGCCTCTTACGACATGCATGTGCTACATTGAGACTATTCTTTCACACCCGGTCACATTACGGGTGCGTTACTGGTTGGAACAAAATATCGAATATTTTCTTTCATTTTTCGGAGGAATTATGTATGCAATATTACATATTACTAAATGAATATAAGTTACAACTAGAGGCATCACAGAACAGTCATTTACTTGCTGTATGTTTTAGATGGATATAAGCCAACTTTATTCAGATCTTTTTGTTTCTTGGAGAT
>BMAW01104466.1:301249-320101 GCA_019974015.1 Nephila pilipes | reverse complement strand
ATATGTGAACAGTATGAATATGAAACAGTATCCACATACACTTCCCAAACCTGAAGATCCTCCCGTAATTTCACTTTCAGCTGGAGAATACTAAGATAAGACTGGATTCTAATATGTGATACTTAAGGGGGGAAAAGCCATTTCTAATCAGAATAGAAATTAACGATTTTAGAATCAGACAAGCATTCGACTCATTAAATAAGAAAATATGCAAGAGTTTTTCCCGGAAGGGATAAAACTAATTCTTTTTTTTTTCTTGTATATTTATCAAAATAAAGTTCCTAGTGGCGTACCCAGAGGGGGTGCATAGGGGCATATGCACCCCCCCCCCCGACTTCTTTTCAAAACGAAATATTTCAGGGTAATTCCTTTTACTATACTATTCTAAATTTTTAAACATAAGAATTTTTTTTCTTCACAAATACTTATATTTTTTCATCCCGAAGAGAAAAAAGGATTTCAACCAAGGCAATTCCTGTGAAAAGAATGAAAGTATTTGCTGTCTTTGAAAAAATGCCTCTGGGTCTGTGTTTGTGGATGAAGAAAGAGAGAGACCGGGGGGAGGGTGCATCCATGTAGAAAATGCAAAGCCCTTATCCCCCAAAAAATGTAAATTTTATTCTCACGGTATCTTAATTTTTTAAATGATCTTTATTTTTGCAATTTTTACAACTTGATGAAACTGTATCAATACATAAAAACTTTTAAATTGGAGAAATAAGACTAATATAATAATGTATTAATTTTCACCAAATGGCAATTCATAACTACAGAATTGCTTCTTTCTTGGCAAGGACGATATGCTTTCCCCAAAATTATTTTCTGGGTATGCTGCCGTCTTAGCCATAACCGAATTCCAAGTTACACAGAACCTAACAATAGTCGTGAAGCCGTTTAGTTCTTGGACCTATACCTGTTTGAACAAAAACTGATATAAATGACGATTGTTTGAAAATATGAATGTCAGGCTAATAATTTTACTTCTCTTTAGTCCCAAGCATGCATCAAAGGCAACTGTATTTGTGATAGATAATTTACTTTTTAGGTATAAGAATTTTGGTAATATATAAATCACTGCACACTTTGCGACATCACTCATCTGCCACATGATTCTTCAGTCAGAGATTTCTTTCCTCGTAGTGAATCAAATCAATGGCATGGCTCTTCAAAGTATGCATGTGGTCGCGGTAGCCTAAAGGTAATGGTAGTGGACTCGCTGCCGGCGGTGTTCATCGATTCGCGGGTTCGAGCCTTGGTGTCACTAAACACCCGCCGAGTAGCCAGGTCTGATGCACATTCAATCTATCGGGTTAAGAGTGGTCAAGGTTTTGGATTCGTGACCGGCGGTTTTCGTTCAGTCGCAGGTTCGATCCTTGCTACCAAAGACCTGCCGTGTTGCCGGAGCTGATGCACGTTAAATCTGTTGGCAAAGTGTGGTGTGGATGTTAGGAGAGGGGGCGCCAGCTCAGGTGTCATCCTCGTCACTTGACCGTGGTTCAAAATTATGAGGTTTGGCGCCAACAGCCCTCGTGTTGCTTCTAGTGCGACGTTAATATCAAACTAAACTGTCGGATTCCGAAGTCCTCCCACCGGGAATGACAGAATAGTCCCACTGCAGCTCATGGGTACCGGGCGTATGGGGGGTATAGCCGGGCACCCTGCCCCTGGGGATTATATCAGGGGACCTCAGGGACTTGCCTTCTTCAGGTAAGTATGGGCATCATGACCCCGAGACACTTTAGTGATCTTTTTCTTTCCCATGAGGTTTACTGTCTTTAGTAAACGCGGGTGACGCACTCCCGGGATACCCTAGCGATCCTTCTCTATTTTCGACCCTCCATCTTGTCAACCACCTTTTACCTTTTTTCAACTTCCCGTCTTGACCACAGTTTAATCTTGTTTGGCGCAGCATAGCCATATCTGGCTCTTGCGCCAATAAACTTTACATTCACTCACTCTGAAGTCTCCCATTGGCGAGGTGTGGAAGTTAGGAGAGGGGAGTGCCAGCTCAAGTGTCGTCCTCGTCTTATAACCGAGGTCCGTCATCAATTGCCTCGTGTGGCTTCCAGTGCGACGTTAATAAAACCAAATCAAAGTATGTGTTTTGATAAATATTAATTTTATTCATTTTAAATGAAAGGGAGGACTTATAATCATATGTTTAATATGAAATGTATAAAATAAATTGCTAAGACATGATACTTTGGTAACTTTCATTCAACTTGTGAAGGAGAATTCATTAAAATTAAAGCACACTTAACAGAATTTTAGATATGCAAAAAGTAGAAATATCCCTCTGGTATTGAATCAATTATATACAGGGTGTCCAGCCTTAATGGGACCCAACAGCTAATTCCCAAACCGTTCGGTTTAGATATGCACTTCCAATTTGAAAAATGTTTTAAAAAGGGTAAAGAATGTATCTACGTGCTTTTTTGAACCAAAAAACCCATTTAGAAAAAAAATTACAAAAATTAAATTTTTATACGGTCCCCAGGTTCTATCACTTGTATTTAGGAAAAGATGCATTACACAAAAACAAAGTAAACACAAAAAGTTTCATTTTATTACGATAAAAACTGACCAAGTTATGCCTACATGAATTTGAAGCATCAGAATTGCTCAGAAAAGGGGCTCGTATATAAATTGTGTTTAGAGAACAGTTATTCATTATCTACAGAAAGAGCAAAAGAAAAACATCATAGTAATATTAAAACATCGTAGTAAACATCATAGATTGACAATTTGTATTGCTGTATGGAAAACAATAAAAGTTAAATTAGAGAAATACAATTTGTACCTAAAAGATTAAAACAGATTGTTTTAACAAATGGCAGCAAAAGAATATAAGATTTGTCATTCAAATTATAGCATAATGTGGAATGATGCACCAATCATGAATTAGGGGCTTTGTTATATCAGAATGACCAAATTAACTTAAATAATGTTCAAAATGACTGCTTTCCGCAGAAATGCAGTACCGAACCCGCGCCAGAAACTCCGCCTGTAACTTCTGCAACATCGTTGGTGTCACAGACCTGCATGCCATTCTGATTCGATTGAGTAAATCGGATTTACTCGTGGATTCACGTTCGTACACTTTGCTTTTTAGGAAGCCCCAGAGAAAGAAATCCAGAGGACATAGGTTGGGTGATCGTGGGGGCGACTCCTGTTGACCTCCGTAGCCGATTATTCAAGTGTCAAATGACTGCGCCAAAAATGTACATGGTTGCGCAGGTTTGTGTGCGGGTGCATCATCATGCTGGTACCACATGCGTGACAAATCCCGTAAGGAAACTTCATCTTCTAAAAAATCGGCTAACGCTCCAGATAAAATTTCCGTGTATGATTCTGATGTTAAAGGTCCATCGAAATACATTGGGCCAATTAAGGTGCTCTTCCATATTCCACACCACACATTCACCGACCAACGTACTCGATGGCGATTCGGTCGTATTAGATGTGGGTTTTCGAGGGACCAATAATTCGTATTCTGTGTATTAAGAGTGCCTTGCCTCGAGAACCTTCATTAATCCGACCACAAAACTTCATTCAAAAAATCTGGATTTTCATCCAGTGTGTTTAACACGAAATTGCAAAAATCAAAACGACGCTCCTGGTCTCTGGGCATTAGTTCCTGCGCCAGGACTGGACAATAATGATATGCACCGTACGTATGTAATATGTTCCACACCGTCGATTTTGAGTAGGAACAAGCCTTGCTAATATCCCGGATACTACTTTCAGGATAAGCCAGGGCATATCCTAGAACATTCTCAGCGGGTATCCGCAGGCTTGAAGGTGTGGCACGAGACAAGGGAATACGTCTTTGACAACTCCCAGTTTTATACAAGCGTTGAACAGCACGTCAATTGTACATTAAGATGGATGTCTTCGACTGGGAAATTTAATGGCATAAAGTCTTGCCTCCTCTCTTATTTCGATTACACTGCCCATACAACAGTACCATTTCGCAGTATTAGTCATTTGTATACATCTCGTTCGCCCGTACTAGAATTCGTAATATAAGAATACGACTGTATGCAATTGCAAGCGACTACACAACAGATATTTAATGTTCGCCATGATCAGTACCGCAGCAAATATGTCTATTTTTTTGAAACTGCTTTTGAAATGTTTTCTTCGTCCAAAATATTTTATTTTGTCTATGTTTTACACGTACACAGAATAAATTTTATTTCTTAAGTACTTATTTATTGTATTACTAACGTAATGTATGTACTTTTAAATTTAAAAAACGATTTACATAACAATAACGTGCAAGAGCGAAAGTTTCCTGGAAGAGTTCCATTTAATTTCACTTTGGAGACGGCCCCTTACCAGCTTCTTGAAAATGGCCGAGAAAATGGATGAAATGTATGATTTTCAAAGTTCCATAACTCGGCTAGTTTTTATCGTAATAAAATGAAACTTTTTGTGTTTACTTTGTTTTTGTGTACTACATCTTTTCCTGAATATAAGTAATAGGATCTGGGGACTGTATAAAAATTTAATTTTTGTAACTTTTTTGTAATTGAGATTTATTGGTTCGAAAAGCACGTAAAAACATTCTTCACCTTTTTTAAAACATTTTTCAAATTGGAAGTGCATATCTAAACCGAACGGTTCGGGAAATAGCTATTGGTTCACATTAAGGCTGGACACCCTGTATAATGATTCCAATTGAAAATAATTTAGTTTTCCCATTCTTTAACTCACAGTAAAGAGTTCGTTTTTTATTTTTTGATACGATTCCAATTTATGCGATCACGCGCTATTAAAATCTGATAAACCAACTTTTCAAATGGTCGCAGACTTGTCGAGATAATACCTACTTGGCCTTTCTACGCCAGCAGAAATCCCTCAAGATCCCTTTATCCATTACCACCTGATTGTTACGTGAACTAAAAAATAAACATTTGAGTACAAAATCGAGATACTGTAATTATATTACAAGCAGTACACATGTTGACCAATTAATTTTAATGTTGAGCTTAGCTTTCTGAAAAAAAGGGTTATAAAAAAATTATGTGAGTGGAATATTTGGAATCGAACATTATAACTTTACAAAAAAAATGCATCAAGTATTTAAAAAGAACCTCAATAGGCATTAGAAATTATAACAAACCAAAAGGAGAGATAGTATCGCATACAAATACGAGTATTTTCTGAAAAACTGAATACCTTAAATGGATATAAGATTTTATTTTTCATCATTATATGTTTTAGACTTACAAATATCTATTTTTGAAAAGTAATTAAACAATTTACATGCATTATAATGAAACTCTAATCTAATATTAAAAGAAAAAAAAATTCAAACTTTTTTTTTTAGTTACCCAACTTATATATAATTACTTTAGAATAGTCGAATCACACAAAAGTTATTGCTGCCTTTTTTTTTTTCTGGGAGGTATCTTTTAATACGCCTAATTTATTATCGAATCTCCATTGGAGGGTTTTAGGTAGTAAGCGAAATATAGAAAACATATCAGACATTTTTGGATACAGACACACCTTTTCCATTAAAATATTCAGAATGTTTGTAATAAAAAAATTAATCAAATAAAAATATGAATTTTTTACACATTTACTGTAAAGTAAATAAATACACTTGGTTCTTAAAGACACAACCAGTCATCAGATTCTTTACCATTGAATATTTTGAACTTATGTCCTTTTTCGAGTGCAGATTCCGATAATAATGGAGCTCTCTCTTTTCGCTAATTCCTTGTCACGGCTGTTAGAATTTTTACTGCTTGATACAGTAACTTTTTGAAACGCGATTTCTTTAGTTCTTACAAACGAAATCGCATAGGATTTTGTTTCCCGCTATTTTTTAAACCTAACCGGCTTGTCTCTTTCGGTTTGGACCTAGCTGGAATTTGGACTACTTTTCAACGAGGGTAAAAGGAAACGACTCATCAGAGGAGGTAAGTGGGTAAGTGAGATTTCATGTGTCAACCTATGTGATTTAAATTTAGAGGAAGCTTACCATAAGGTAGATAGATTAGATACTGCGGGAACTTGCAAGGGACTCAGCGATCAACTTGAGCAGTTAATCTACACCTACACTAGGCAAAATGACGATTGTGATCTAGATATGAAATTAACAAGCGAAACGCAGCACATTAATATTCGTTGTGCTAGAAAAGCAAATAAGCTTTCGTCTGATGAGCTTAAATATTATCTACAGTAAATCTTAGAGAACGTTAGGCAACAGCCTACTTCCACCCTTCCTCCCCCATCAAAAGTAAGGAATAATGAAAATTCAAAAAAGAATACGAGAAGTTTGGCTTCACCCACTTAAGCCAATAAGGAGTCAAAAAAATACAAGCATGAGGCAAATTCAGAAGTGTCGGACAATGATTCTGAATCCATGCACTCCTTCCTCGTCCGGAAGTGAGAGCGAAAATGAAATTTACATGAAAGGAGCCACTCCCCCACCTGCATCCATGCACTCGGTTGATAAACATCAACAGGATGATGAGGGATTTACTGTTAAGTAGAAAACAGAGAGTACCGCCAATTTTCATTGACAAAGCTGAAACACACCGGAATTGTTGCAAGAGTTAAGCGAGAAGACCGGCTCAAAGGTGCTAGGAAGATTTGTTAATGGAGAAACTTAAATTTTTTCCGGAAACTCCTAATGAGCATAGAATTGTACAGAATTACATCTATATGTCAAGAAATTAAAATCACACTCCTTTGAGATGCAACATCAAAAAATACTCAAAGTTGCTGTTCGTGGTATTCCCGCTGATTATAACACCAAGGAGAAATTCAATTGCACGGATTTAATCCAAACCATGTGTCCGTTCTGCGCAATAGGCGCAATAACACCAATACGCCTCTCTTCCTTGTAGTTCTAAGGAAAAGTCCTGAAATCCAAAAAATCTACAATACTATCATCCTCGACAAATCTACAAATCCATACAAATCTACTATCATCCATACAAATCTACAATACATATCCATAATACTATACAATACTAATATCCTCGATTTTCGAGTGAAGATCGAGGCCTTAAGGAAAAACTCAAAGCCTGCGCAATGTTGCAGGTGCCAGGACTTATATCATCATAGTCGCTTCTGTAACCGCACTCCGAAATGCCTTAAATGTGCCGGTAGCCATCTCAATAGGGTTTGCGAGAAATCCTACCCAGCGTCTGGGGGTATAGCCGGGCACCTTGCTCCTGGGGATTATATCAGGGGACCTCAGGGACTTGCCTTCTTCAGGTAAGTGCGGGCATCATGACCCCGAGGCACCCTAATGATCTTTTTCTATCCCATGTGGTTTACTGTCTTTGGTCAACACGGGTGACGCACTCCCAGGATACTCTAGCGATCCTTCTCTATTTCCGACCCTCCTTCTGTGTCTATTCTTCAATTTCTTATCTAGACCACAGTAAAATCTTGTTTGGCGCAGCATAGCCATATCTGACTCTTGCGCCAAAAAACTTTACATTCACTCATTCACATTGCGAGAAATCCTTGCAAACTCCAGCTAAGTGCACTCTTTTCAGAGGTTCACACCTCTCCAACTTCTCTGAGTGTTCTAAAAATCCAATTGGCTCCTCAAACGCAACACACTCTTCGCCAGATTACAACACGACAAATCCTGCTATTGTTGACACCATGTAACAATTATTAAAACAAATGGGCACCGAGCTCCAAATTTTCCAGAGCCAGCCTACTAATCTCAAATAATGTCTAACACATAAAATTTTGGTGGCCTTACACTTCGCGTTTTTAGCTGGAATGCTAATGGACTCAAAAGACAAATAGACGAATTGAAAAATTCAACAGCCAAACATGATCCTGATATCATAGATATTCTAGAAACTCATCTTTGTCCCAAAGACACAGTTAAAATTCCAAATTACATTTGTCACAGAAGTGACAGTCTTATCCATAGGGGAGGAGGCATTGCTATTTTTCTCAAAAATACAATTAAGTATATTGTTTTAATATTTAACACTCAAACATTTGAGAATACTACCATAAATATTTGTCTGAAAAATAATTCGTTCATCACTGCCTCTAACATTTAATTATAGACCTCCCTATAGTACCATCAACACTGTTGACTTAGAGGCGATCCTCGTTCAAAATCGTAAAGTTATTCTTTTTGGTGACTTTAATGCTAAACAGACCTGCTGGAATCTTGACAGAGCAAACAGAAACGGTACTGTCATTTGGAATTGGGCGGCTACCTGAGCACTAGATATTATTGCTCTTGATCAACCTACACACTTCCCTCACAGAGGTCCACAAAACTCCCTTCTTGATTTTGCAATCGCAAAAAATCTAGTTCACTCAGATATTTCTTCTGTTAACTAACTTAGCAGTGACCCTAATCCAGTTATTATTGATCTCTTACTCAATAATATTCTTCCCCCTGAGTTGAGAACTCACAAAATTACCAATTGGCTTAAATTCCAAGAGGTTTTGCATCAAACCATGCCTGGGAATCCCAAAATTGAATTAAATAAAATTGACGAGGCAATCAATAACTTTAACTCTATTGTTATTCAAGCAATTAATTGCTCATCTGTAACTAAAGTTATTAATACTCTCCACCCTAGGGTCCCTCAAAATATTAGAAACCTCATGAAAACTAAAAATAGGTTTAGGAAACATTGGAATCAAACTCGATACCCACCCCTATAAATACTCTTATAGTAATACTCTTATAAGAATATACTCTTATAAGAGTAAATACTCTTATCAGGCAAATTAGAAATTTAATTCAGGAACATAAAAATAGAAGCTGGAAAATCTTGCTTGAAAATCTTAAACCAGAAGATAATTCTTTGTTCAATTTGAACAGAAAATGTATCTCTAAAAAAGCCTACAACATTCTACCCCTCAGTGGCCCGATGAAATGGCTTATTCAGATTTTGAAAAAGCTGAAGATTTTAAAGAAACTTTGGAAGCTACCTTCCAAGAAAAAAAAAATGCTCACCCTTATTCAGTCAACAAAATAGAGGAAGTGGAAAGTGTTGTTTCTGATTTCCTTGATAATAATCACCCTTTCTAAACACCCCTCCCGCCCCTTCAAATGAAATCAAGCAAATCAATACAAAATTAGTCAATAAAAAAGCCCCTGGTTCAGATTCGATTCCAAATATTGTTCTAAAATATTTTCCTGATTAAGTAATTAAAAACCGCACCAAAATTATTATTTATGTTAAATTATTTCCCTAAGTTTTGGAAAGAAGCAAATATTGTTATGATTCCCAAACCAATGTAAATCACAAATTTATAGAAAATTACAGACCCTTTAGTTTATAATGTATGTGCTACTGCTAAGATTTTCGAAAGAATTATCTTAAAGAGGATGAAAAATTACAGTGATGAAATTAATTGTATCACTCCGGAGCAGAGTGGATTCCGTGAGGATCATTCCACTATTCATCAACTAATTAGAGTCACCAACATCATTAATGAAAGTTTCACTCACGAATTTTACACTATTGATATTTTCCTTGATGTTAGGCGGGCATTGATGTGGCATGATGGTCTGATCAACAAAATTATAAATTTCAAATTTCCTGCATACTTCATTAGAATTATTCGCAGTTTTGCACAGAACTGGTCATTTCAGGTCAAAATTAAAGACAGTCTCTTAAATAAAGGTACTACGGCTGCGGACTGTCGGCAGGGCAATGTTTAAAGCCCGTCTTTGTACTATATATTCTCGTCAGACTTTCCACATCATGCCACAGTAAGCATTTGTCTCTTTGCAGAGAACTCCACAGTGTTCGCACAGGGTGCCTATCTCAAATACACAATTAAAGCTCTCCAAAACTATTTAGACACTCTTGAACTTTGGTTTACGGAATGGAGGATTGCAATTAACGTTGACAAAACACAAGCCATCATTTTCGGAAAATTTGGGAAAATCAACTCAGTTATGAATTTAAAACTTTTCGAAGATGGGGATAAACTGGGTTTCTGTGGTGCGTTATCTGGGACTTGAGTTAGATTCTAGGTTAACCTACAAGCAGTACATTAAATATTTATCAGACAAATTTTGGAATAAAATCCATTTATGCATTTCCTTAATTTGCAGACAATCTCCTCTTTCTTTAAAAAACAAAGTGCTGCTTTATAAACAGGTTCTTCGCCCAGTTATAACTTACGTCATCCCTGTTTGGGGGTCTGCCGCCCCATGAAAAATGTTCAAATTATACAAAATAAGATTTTCTGGATCATGACCAATTTTCCTTGGCACATTAGGAACACAGTAATTCCCAATGATTTAAAAATTGAGAGTCCAGGGAAACATACATCACCAAACTCTCGCGAAATTTATTCACTACTATTTTAAATCATGAAAACGAAATTATTAGGTCCTAAACTCTATTCACGGATCCACATTCAAAATTTAATTTTGCTTATAAAACCACTAAATGCTCTCTTCCTATAAAATACCCATTATGAAAATTCAAAAAAAAAATATTATTAAAACCTGCAAAGATGTAAGGAAAAAAAAGTTTAAATAAAAAAAAAAAAATAAATAAATAAATAAAAAAACCTCATTATCACACAGCGTTGTCACTGCCTCTCTTTTGCTGTTTTCACAGCTTTTTTTTCCCTTATCATTGTTTTTCTGAATACGACATTTCGCCAAGGGGTGCCATCTAAATGTCTCTTCTGTCATTACTCTCTCCTATAAATTGAGCATAAGCGATGACTCGCTGACGCTCGTCAATCATCTTATGTATGTATACATGGCACAACCAATTTTTGAAATGAAAGGAAGGTGAAAATGCAGCTTAGCTCAACCACTTGGAGCAATTTCAAAATTCGTAAAAGTTGGAGAAAATCACAAGGGTTGCTACGTCTACATCCATCATAAAACAGAGAAAACAGTGTAGCCGTATTTTGGCAAAATATTGCCAAAAAGTTCCGTCACCAAGGGTAGTTGGACCATACTGCATTCCAACCATGGAAGGAACTTAAAAACATGACATTTGGAATAGTGCGTTGATGTGTTAGTTATTGATTTTGCATAATTCTAACATCAAGTACGTTTTCTAAAGGAAGAATTACATTTTTTTGTAAGAGTCTATTGGATGAAAAAATTAATCAGGTTTGTGAGCAAAATTAAATAAATGGGTTTAATATAAGGAATTTGTCTACCACTTCTCGTACTATCTAGGCGGAATCGGTTTTTTTTCTCCATTGATTAAACTGTCGGACACTGGGATGGGAACGTTCTTACAGGGAGAAACCCTTGCTGCAGCTTATTTAACTTGTTTATCAAAGTGTTCCCAAAGTCCGGGGATCAAGCTGGCCAACCTACTCCTCCCAAATCTTGACCCTACAGATATTCATTAACAAGTCTAGTTTGGTGAGGTCAGACATTATTATCCGTAGGAATGAATTTATAAGAATAGCTCCAATACATGGTAAGACGTATTAATCCAGGATCTTACTTCAATACTTCACACTGCAGTCAGAGTTTCGCTAAGGAACACATGCAAATTAGTGTGACCTCCTAGAGAGATTCTAATCCCCATCATTATTCTTTCTTTACTTATACATCTGTGTCTTTCAACAATATTAGAGTGGTAGTATGGAGCGCCTGAATCCCTGTTCAGAGCCAATCTGGACTTGTCTGTGAAGAATGCAGAAACTCATTGCTGTCTTTTCATGGTAATGTAATCTCTTGTCCAGCGTAAGTGGGCCCTTCTGTGCATTCGATTAAGAGACACACGCGAAAAAGGTCGTCTTACATAAGTTCTTTATTGTGAAAATATTTGTGCAAGATAGAAATAAACATTGTCGTCCCTGTTGCAGCAGAACACTGTTCCTTCTCCTTCAGGCCGAAAGAGCAAGAAGAGGTTACAATCATGCGCAGACGTTATAATCCGGGGGCCACTTGGACCAAATCTTCTTGATACTGCATTTTCGGTTTCAAGTTGATCACTCAGACTTAGCATCTGAGTGATCAGCCCTACGAGACACTTTAAGATGCCTAGCAACATCAGCTCGTGAAAACATATTTCAATCGAACTGATTACTCGCCATCTTAACGAATCGGATAAGCGACATCCAGACAGGATTAACGATATTTTAGTATCAACGATTGAAGATCAGCAAGTGACCCTGGTAGACTAACGGCAACTGGTCCCAGACTTGTGCCCGGCATTGCTTTCGTCGAGTCAGGGATTCGAGCCCTGATTTCACTAAAGACCCACCGTGTGGGGAACTGGTGCATGTTAAATTTAGTCGAGGTACCAAGTCCTCCCATGACATGAAAGTTTGGAGAAAGAGGTGCCTATTCAGGTGTCGTCTTCGTCACTTGACCGAGGTACAAAATTACGAGATCCGTCACCAATAGCCCTCGCTCTGTTTCTCTATACGACGTTATTAAGCAATTACAAACACTGAAGTTCCACATGCATAAAACTTTTCCACACAAATTGCAACAGTGGGATATTTACAGTTTCCTCCAACTGCTACATAAGCGTCTAATTCTTTGAAAAATAGTAGAGGGTAAATGGTTTTGTTGAAATTTATGATCATTCATACAAACCACATTTTGTTTTACCTTTATTCTCTTTCTTTTAATAGTGGGTGTTAAATAATGTGGTTGTACCTTAAATTTGGAAGCCAAAGTACGTTTTCAACATTTCATATATTTTCAAAAACTGCAAAAGAGGACGTATGTTATAAAAACAATCGCAAAACTGTAGTATTTCTTGCCCCAACTATTGATCACAGCGAGAAAATCACATGTTGCCGAGGTGTTGTACAAATAAAAACTCTATAAAAAATTCGAATATGAAAAACGTCACCCCTAAAGTGTGATTTACCACAATTCATTATTTGGCGAAATTTTACCTTTAAGGCTCCCTTTTACCGGTCATTTTGATTTTATGAACGTAATATAATTTAACTGCTACTACTGTCCTCAAATCAGTACTATTTTATCTCTTGGAATGCAAAAAATTGCATCCGAAATGATAAGAAGATAATGAGATTTTTGTGGAATTACATTTTCTCCCCGATGTTTAAAAATATTTAAAACCTTATTTTAACGTTTCGTTTGTGGGTTTTCCGGTCTTTAAAAAATATTCAAAAAAAAAAAAAAAATCGGGGAGAAAACGTAATTCTGCAAGAACTTTCATTATATTTTTCTGTTTCGGACAAACTTCTTTGCATTCAGATAGCTAAAATAGTATAGATCTGAGAACGAAAATGTATAGAAATTTCATAAGATTAACATTACTTTCATGAAATCAAAATGGCCGGTAGATGGGAGCCTTGAAGTTTACATTTGCTTTCTCCGGTCGAATCCGCTAAATTTGGGTTAACTTTTCATTTGCAAAGTTTTCATTTCGTTACTGCTTACGTAGCGCCACCTTGGCGACCTTTCATCTAAGTCGCCAAGTTCTTGCCACTGTCGCCAAGTTTAGTTTTTTTAGTTTAGTTTTTATTAACGTCGCACTAGAAGCAACACGAGGGCTATTGGCGACGGACCTCGTAATTTTGAACCACGGTCAAGTGACGAGGACGACACCTGAGCTGGCACCCCCCTCTCCTAACATCCACACCACGCCAACGGGAGGACTTTGGGCCCCGAACAGATTTAACGTGCATCAGGCCACTGTCGCCAAAGGGCATCCTATACTAGACTTTAACCAAACATTTTTTATAATTCAGGCGACCCATGTGAATTCTATTAAATAAGAATCCTAATATTGATGGTCAGTGCCACTCTGGCATTTATTCCGCCAGTTTTCCCTATTCCACTAACGTTCAATAGATTGTGTATAACATTGAGTATCCAATTCAAAAAATGATGCAGCTGATTAATCAGAACGTGTTCGTGTCCAGCAGCTGTCGTTCTCAAAACTCACTAGATGTCTATTCTTCGCTCTATACGTAAATGAATCACATGATAGTTGTTTGATTGATCTGTTTTATGAGATATAGATCAATAAAGGCTATTATCTCCACACATGGCAGTAACAAAAGGTTTGAGTGCCCAGCAAAATAAGTTTGAATACGAACACCGTCTTCCCGACACGAACGAATGCTACATAGAATGAAGTCATCTCGGTAATTCCGAATTTCGATATCCATTGTGGTAAAATACCGTGTCTTCTTAATGGAAAAATTAAAAATGGAGCAATACACACTCAACAATATTCTCTAAGAAAGTGGCCGAGCCAAACAGGCGATGCATCTCTCCGAGAAACTTCGCCAAGACAAGAAAGGAACCAAGTGGTATGGTTAGAATGGAAAAATTCCTAAGTAATTTCCTCGAAAACGAGTTATTTAACAATCACATATAAAAGCTACTAAATCCAAGAAAAAAAGTACTGAGAGGGAATGTAAAGAGAGTATACAAATAACTTTGGTTGGGTCGTATTTTAGCTGGTTTGGCGATGTCTGGAATTTTTTGGTGGCAATATTTTGCCAAATGTGGCTACCCTGTTTTCTCTTCGATGTGGTGAAAAACCTGATTTTGGCACCAATTTGGCGCCATTTTTGAAAACTTGCCAAGAAGCCAGCTAAAATAGGATTGTACCATAACTTTTTTTTTCCCCTCAAGAAAAAGTGACGAGAGAATATTGATATATACCGAACTATTTGCTGATCATAAAAAATAGTGAAACAGGAACAATGCCACAGTGAAGAAATTGCTTTTATTAGACTATTCTCTACAAAATCAATTCCATTTTGATTTTTCTTTCGATAGCATATTAAGTAATTAAAGAACTGATTGCGTGTGAACTCAGAAATGAAGCGTTGTTCTGTCCAGTCTGTTGGCTATAGACGTAGCCAAAGCCGCTCCGTTGAGACTAAAGCTATCTTCCGTCCATAGAAGCTGAAATTTTTTCTCCGGTGCGAATTTCCCGATAAGGTTTCTCACATAGGTTTCGTAGTCGGGATATTTTCGCAGCATTGGGCTGTTTACAGCGATAACGAAATCATCCCTTAGAAATCTCAATAAAACACTCGATACACAAATAGATGTTAACACTGCTGCCCGAATCAAAAGCACTTTGCACACATACGCTGCTATTTTCACATCATCTGTTGATCCACCGATAATTCCTCCCGGCAACACTGTTGCCGCGTGTTCCAAGTCCTTCATATTGGCGAAATCGCACAGCTCTGTGAGGGAAATTCCTTTGCTTTGCATAGTTTCTAATGTAGTATTGCGACAGTAAAGCAGTCTGTGGTGAAGATCTGTGAGGACATGTTTTATCAGTTCTAACACATATTGTTCCGACACGAATTTCTCTAGTCTGGCACGTTTGTCGTTTGAGGAAGAAGTCGTAACAGCCAGCCACTCCAAATCGGTCGCAATAAAGTCCATACAGCCATTTGCACCGAAATTCCTCAATTCCGTATCGATTAGAATGCTGTCAACTTCTGAATTTGAAACTTTCCATTTTTTGACCCTGATCGGCTTTTCGAGGTACAATAAATCGCAGTCATCAGCCAAGTTCAGAAACATGTCAATTTTGCCACATAGGTAACACGAATTAATGAACATACTGGTGTTGTTGCTCAAGATGACGACCAATTTGATTTTGAGATATCGGTATTTATCTTTCAGCAAAACCATTTCGAAGCATCGATTGATGTCGTAGCAATTGAGAGGAAAATCCGTAGCTCTTTCGCTGAAATACCACACAATGGCATGGTCGATGCCGAATTGAATAAATGGAAGATCTGTACAGAATCCAACGGTTTGCCTTTTATTAAACAATTTGTGTTTAGAAAAGAATTTCATCATACAATCGCATATATATTCGAAAATCTGGATGTATGGTGACCTTCGTATGTTGTCATTTACTATAAAATAATCTCTCTTAGTTTCTACGGGAAATCCCGGTTTCACTTTTGCCAGTATCAATAACAGATGGCGTCGATTGAGATGTATTACGATAAATTCGCCGTTTTCAGTTCCATTGAAAAATTCGGTAAAAAATGTTACTTTCATGCCAAGGGTATTAGGATTTTGAGGTTTACTTATCATATCATACACCGTATCTAGCACTTCAAAACGTTTCAAACCATCTTCAAATTCTTTTTCAAAGCTTCTTTTGATCGTATATATCGTTTCATCGGAAAGGAAATAATGAAACATGTAATCTTCTACAAGATTAATTTTATATTTATCCGATAAATCTAACTTGAGATTAGGATCAGCTACACCCCAAATATTGTAAGTCATAATATTTAATTTTTTTTAAAAAAAATTTAATTTGAATCATATGGATTTTTAACACGAAACGAACTATCTCACTTGTACATCATTCTTATTATTATTCTGATAATTTAATATTTCCTCTGAAGTAAAACTTCTTAGATTCGCCAATTGAAGTAATGCATGAATTTTGAACTATAAAATGTCCTGCTTTGTTATATAAACAGACTTTTTCTGTGAAAATGCATCTGCTTTCACCAGTCCACCAATTTTTTTTTTTTTTTGTCTCAATAGAGATTTTACTTCGGATACTTTAAGAAAGATTACTATCCCCCTGAAAATAATTCTTTCAGTTCAGTAAATACCAATAAAATTAATCATCTGAAGAAACATTTTAAATATTAGAATACTCTTTTCAAGAGTTCTAATAAACAAATATTTAGAATGAAAAATTTATTGCTCCATGGATTTATCTTAAGTTTGTTTCTGAGACTGTGTGGAAAACATATCAATATGTAAAATTTGTTTTATTTCCTTCTTATTTTATGGCAACAATAGTTATATTTCTCGATTTATTTCATTTAATTTATCGTTTGCTCTAACTTTAATATCTGAACAAAAATTATCGATGGATTTAATAATTTGTTGTCCCTTTTAATGTCTTACTGTTTTAAATACTAATTTGATTTTTATCGCATTATTATTTGCTTTGATTTTTTTACTGTTAAAAATTGCGGCGTTTTTGTGCTTCAGGAAAAAAAAATTTGGAATTTTAATTTTGAATAATAAGCGTTAGAATAAAAGTATGGATGTGTGTACGAAATCGAGTCTCTGTGTGTTTTTGCTTAAAAGAATCTACAATCGTATTTCAAGCAATAAAGTTGGCTACTTAAATTTTCGTTGTCGTAACAGAGCACAAAATTCTTCATGCCACATTCATTAGGAATGCTATAAGGATTTTATCCATTATAAGCAGGAATGGTAATTTCTGTTCTATTCGATAAATTGTTATCTTCTAATTGTTAAATCGACCTTTAACTTTTGACTTGTCAAATATCAGCTTTCTGTGGTTCACACACTACCTTTTTTGTATCCTTAAATCTGATCAATGCAACGCTAGCGTTTGCTTACACTTTATTTTCCATTTTCCTAAGTTAGAACCAATTTTAACCACCAAGCGTCGCTAGTGGCGCATAGCTCAATTCATGTTAATTCTTTTTTTTCAAACTCAATCTCCTCGCGTTTAAATTTTCCCTCAAACTTTTAAATTGCATTTTTCTTTAAATTGGTTTCGGTATGGCATTTCTATTTATTTCACTTTAATTTTAACTTTATTTTTATCTAGTTACAACCTCTCAAAAACCCGCGGACGACAGCTTTCTCGAAGTCGTTTTGGCCTTCGAACTGAAGTCCCACCCCCTAACGCTCTCTCCGCCCATTGCTATATATGCTTCTTAGCTTACTGGCTACAGCGTCCAATGGCAATGCGCTTTCGTAACTTTACTTTCCAACTTTGTTTCGACAGTTCCTCACTCTGCCGAACCCCCAGGCGCTTGTTGCCTTGATCACAATTATTATGGTTGATTACAATTAAGCTAAAATTTTATTAAATGATTCATTTTAACTTTTTAATAGTAATTCTGATGAGAGGGTATGTTTTTAATTTTAAAACAGGTACCTCGTAATTTTAGCCGTTACCGTTACCGTTACCGCAACGCTAGCTAATACTATCTGTGGTTCCCATACCTCAATTTTCGTATTTTCAACAGTAGTCAATGCACCACTAATTTATATATTCTATGGTTCACACATAACCACTATTTTTTACATTAAATATACTATATTTTATATTAAATATGAATTATAGACCATGGTAAAGAGCTTTGAGACAGCTGATACCGGTGTGTGCTTTTAGCAAACTGGTATCAGCTGTGTGTAATAGGACTTTTCCATACTGCTTATCGCTTCCTACCTCTCAATAACCCAAGCATCACTTCTCAGTGCTTTTTTGTGAGGGTTATTCAACTCCTCAGTACTTCTTTCTCACGATTCTTCACGGAAACGACTCGAACTGAACAATAGAATACTCCACGGAAATGAAATTTGGACAGCGATCCAGGTCTACCTCACCACTCCTCATGCCAGATCCATAATCCGATTGCCTCTGACTGTTGGACATCCAAGGTTAAAAATCAACTGAGGCATAGAAACCAGGATACAATTTCAATCATGAGAAAGGATATTGATCATAATCCAGGTGATCCCATGTACACCTCTTACCTTGAAATATTTTTCCAGAGATCGACACGCTTCGTCACTGACGGTATTTATTCCTAAATTTTTATCCTGCTAAATATCTTATATATATAAGAAAAATTCTCCTATATAAAACTAAAATTAATTATTTGAAAATCAAATAAAAAAATTTATGCTTGGACGAGATTCGATCCGATGGCATGAAGATTCTACGCTCTACCAACTTTGCCATTGCAAGACAAATGACATAGTAGAAGCATTGGCTTGTTTCTCAATTCATCAGGTAAATTAAATGGTTGGAATGTAGTTTAGTCCAACCACCCTTGGCGACAGGAATCATTTAGTGGTATTTTGCCAAATGTGGCTACCCTGGTCCATTTTCCAGACTTAACGTTCAAAAAAAAAAAAAAAAA
>BMAW01104466.1:243700-301239 GCA_019974015.1 Nephila pilipes | reverse complement strand
TGAATTAGCATCCTATTACTTACCTTAGACTGACCGGTGAAGCCAAGCACATTTTGAGATCGTTGGATCTCATCTTTCCAAACGTTGGCATTGAGAAAGTCGAAATGTATGAGAGACCTGCTTAACCCTTTCGGGACGGCACGCCTAGGTGTAAGACGTTCCGTGGGGACGGAGGAGAATCGATGGCAACTGTCGCACGGGCCGGAGGTTTTGCGTTTCTAATCCTAACTTCAGAAAAAAATCGCAAAAAGAAAAAGTTTTCGTCCTAATGTTATATTTTTTGGTAAAATTTTAGATTATTAACTAAGCCGTTATATATTTTAAAATTACTATTTTTAATAATCTTTTCCCTTTAATTTACAGAAAATTGTATATAAAGTAGTACTTATTTGAGAAATAATTCCAGGAGTGCTAACTGAAATTATCGCGAAATTTTACCGACAAAAATATCAATAAACTTTAAAACTAATAAAAAAAATATATATAAGAAGTAGCGAAACTTGAATTGAAGATCGAGTGTAGTAATTCTCGAAGCGCGGAGAAATGCAAATTTCTGTTGCCCGTCTCTGACAAAGTGTCCGCGGGGCCACGGTAGCCTAGTGGTCAAGGTCGTGGACTAGCGGCCGGCGGTTTTCGCTCAGTCGCGGGTTCGATCCTTGGCCGCCAAAGACTCGCCGTGTAGCCGGGGCTGATGCACGTTAAATCTGTTCGAGGCCCAAAGTCCTCTCGTTGGTGTGGTGTGGATGTTAGGAGAGGGGGGTGCCAGCTCAGGTGTCGTCCTCGTCACTTGACCGTGGTTCAAAATTACGAGGTCCGTCGCCAATAGCCCTCGTGTTGCTTCTAGTGCGACGTTAATAAAAACTAAACTAAAACTAAACAAAGTGTCCGCATCAGAATCACTATACATATTCATTTCAAACCTTTTAGAAAATTAATCACACTCTCATTATTAATTCGATCGTCGACCCTGTGAGTATATTCTTCTGATAAACATCGCCTTTTCGCAATTATAAACAGGAGTCGAGGCCTTCCGAAATAAAAAGGGAAGTAAAAGAAAAAACACCCAAAGCAACGCAAAGTCAAACACTTGAGACGGTACAGTTCTATAAAGAAAGAAATAAAAAATACATGGCAAAAAACAATAAAAAAACATTCGATGAAAAACTAGAAACAGGGACGTATATCACATGGAAGTTTAAAGAGACGAGTTCAGTTTGTTTTCGTTACGCTTTCCCTCCTCCCCCACAACAGCTGGAGAGCAAAATACTGAATTAAAACTGACATCTAGTGATAGTTAAAAAACGTTCCACCTTAGAATGCGAATACGCATCGTTCGGCTCCTGAGCTCATTTAGCAGAATGCGTATTTGGTACGTTCGGCTGTGAACGACGATCGCGAGTGATGCATATACGATATGCTCGTCCCGAATGGGTTAAGATACATATTTAACATGCGCCAGCCCCATCATCCCCTACAAAAGATTTTTTTTGTTTTGTTTTATTTCCATAGTCCGAAATCAATAGTTTTTCTTCCCCAATACTCTCTTACCCAGAATGCAGCTGTTCTAAAGAAATTTAATCATTGTATTACTATAGAAATTGCAATATTTTATATTTAAATACTTTTGTGTCTACGTTTCTTTACAATCCAAATGAGACTTTTGTTTCGTTAACGTGTACATTTACTCACTTTTCAGTTTTATCGTAAAAGTTTTTTTCTTTGTAACCTAATGCATACAAATGCTTAGAGTGCTGTTATGTTGCTGTTTTATTCATAGTAATATATCAAAAATAAAGTTCTTTAATATTTTAAACGTTTTTATGTATTTCACTTGGGGAGGTCATCAAATTTTCGATCGTTAATTTAACCAACTTCCCATCAAGCTAGAGCTCTGAAACTTTGGGAAACGTTCTTACTCGCCTAACAATGCAATATTTAGATATTTCAATAATTTTTTCAATAAACTTTGCCACCGTATAAAAACGTTGGTTTTTATCTCGAATTATTTATGTTTTATTTTGCTTTTTTTTTTTTCAACATAAGTGCTAACACTAATTTGGAAGACACATTTGATTATGGAAATTATTACAACAGAATGTCAAATTAAATGTAATTTTAATTTATTTCCATATGAAATCGTGATTCGTGTAATTTCCAAATTTTATCATGATATAAAATGGCTACTCTGACTTCCAGTTTGAATCATAATTGTTGTTGTGTGTGCAAAGATTTAATTCTCAATATTATTCAGAAGTAATCCAAATGAATTTTTTTTCATTCCAGTCATCTGCGATAAATTCAACTTCCTTACTTTCGAGAACAATTTTTGATTGTGAGAATATTATCTATATAACCCTGATATTTAAGCATATATATAATTCATTACAATATCGTTTGACTAACTTAAATATTTGATCTCTAGTGATAGAAAAATTGTAAATACTATTTTAGAGTTAATCAAAAATGTTTTTTTCAAGTACTTAACCTCATGAAATAACATAAGAAATAGTATTTATGCAAAGAATAAAATGGTTGGAATGCAGTTTAGTACAACCATCTTGGCGACTGGACTTTTTTTTGGAGATATTTCGCCAAATGTGGTTACCCTGTTTTCGCTGCACTGTGAAGCCTTTAGATATGGCAACCCTTTTGATTTTCCAATTTAAGTTAGAAAAGTTCAGGTCACCCCCCTTTTTTCAAAAAAAAAATAAATAAATAACCTCTTCCTTCTGACGAATCACAGATGAATAGTTCATTATGTAATGTTTTTTTCAGCCATTTACGGTACATTGATTTTAGCGCCTTCGTTTCGAAAACAAAAACTTTTATATTTTTCGAAATTTTTTGTATTTCTTTAGGAGTTCGTTGATTACGTTACGAGTTTTTAGCCAATTAGAGATTCCGACTTTTTGCGATGTCGTTTCTAAACTGAAACTTTTGGAAATTTCTAGAATATTTGGGATCGACCGTTATTTTATTCCTGGACTGCTTCGAATGAAGAGTTCTGTGGATTTTTTATTCCGTTTTGGAGCGTTTCGCTTTTTGTGGATTTCTCTTACTAGATTATTTCTACGATTTCGTCTGTTTGGATTGGTTTGTATTTTATCCAATCTTAATTCTGTATATTTTCTCCCGATTCCAAGTACTTACAATGGCTGTAAGTATGAGTTTGAAAGAGATAAGTGAATGTACATTAATTTTTTTTATCAAATATGGGGAAAGAAGGAATGCTTCCTGTTCATGATTAGGTCGCGAAAATATGGAGAAAATCCTCATTATGTAGGTAGAAATACTAGGAAAGGTTCGATATTTTTCCTCAATTAAATTACAAGCGTTATTTTGTTCTTCCCAGAAACGAGATTGTGTTTTGAATAGTTTAAGAGTGAATTAAAAAACCAGTTGTATATCGTTATGTTTTGAAGAAATAGATATTTGTTTTTTTGTGAATAATATAATTGTTTGATGCTCTTTGAGCAGTTAGATTTCTTTTGGTTCGTGTTTGAATGAGTTTTTTTTATTGGAATATTCTCTCGAAAAAGAGAGAGACCTGTTTTAATGTGAATGATAATGTGAGACCACCCGATTATATTTTAAAGAAATTGGACGAATTGTGAAGAACATTAATGTCGTTGTAGAATGTAAGTAGGGCATTTTGTTATTCGTTTTGTCAACAGAAATCGAGATTTGTTTTTATGTGTTTATGTTCATTGAGAAAAATTACTAAATTGAAAACCTATTATTGATAGTTGAGATACTTGTGCGATACAACTACTTATTGAATTATGAAACAGGGTTTATAGAACTACGCAGAAAAATAGCTTCGGTGTTTGTTCCTTATTGACATGGTCCTAAACACTTTTATGCTTTCATATGATGAACATTTACTACATTTTTTTTTTAAAAAAATTTAGTTCAAGACCAATGAAAGTAATCGTGACATTTTTTTTTTCTAAAATCGATTTAAATATCGTTAAATAATTTTATTTTCAGTAGAAAACATAATTACTAGAAAAAAAATCATTTAAATTTATTCCAATTATCTGTACTCTACCCCCTCTACAGACTAATTTTGAGTTTAGTTCGGAATAAATATCGGCTAAGAAGTAAATATCGGTCACCCCTCCCAGACGGAAAGACCATAAAACAATATATAAATGCACACATATCCTATATGCATATATGGGTTCCTGATTTCGACGATGGAGGGCATTGATAAGGCAAATTAGTATAACTAGTGTGTGGCACCTTCTGTGAAATGACGCCACAGCATTTGTGACATTGATTTAAAGGTTAGATTAGATTTGATAATCATTTACTGCCAAATAAAATTTTGATTGCTGCTGAGTCGAGTTGTTACCGTCGATGATATCTGGATTCATCATAAGAAACCGAGAATCAAGCAACAATCAAAACAGTGGGTTGCTTCCGGAGAATCTGATCCGAAGAAGGCAAAGACGGTCTCACTAGCCGAAAAATTACCTCAATGATATTTCGGGATACGAAGGGCGACATACTCATGAGCTTCTTGGAAAAGGAAAAACGAACACTTCGTGTTTCTGTGTGTTTGTGCTAGCGTGCTTGAGTTTATACTATGGTGTAATGGGGCTGTACAAAAAACGTCACTTTAATGTTATTTATTATTTTCATTTAATTTAAATATGCTTAATATTACATTAATTTGAGGTTTCTAACATAAGACATGAAAAATAGTGAGTTAATATGCGTATTGTTCCAATTCAAATGTTCCAATACTACACATATTAACACATTCAAAAATATATGCTATTTTTTATAAATTAGGTCCATTCGCAAACCTTAAAATATGATTTAACTACGGTTTAGTAATTATTTCATAATGTCATAAAAATCTAACGTCCAATTATTAAATACAGTTCTCTGTGAAAACTTTAATATTATTTATGCTTAACGAAAAATAACTCTCTAATTAAATGAACAAAGGAGGGGGGGTCGATTCCTTAAACTGAATATAGTATGGAATATGAGTATAATAGATGTTTGAATTTCTTAAAATCTGAATTATCGATATCAATATGTAAAGTCTATTTATTAAAGATTATATTATTTTTGAAAAATAGTTATGCGACTTTTCGGAATTAAATACATACATAAATTCCAAAGTGGATTAGTTAAAATTAAAGTCGTTCTAAAAGCTATACGAAGGGTTTCATGGTTCGGTAACAAGGATGACGCTAGAGCGAACCTCATTTTCTTAATTTCCATATCACACTGTGTCAGAAATTTGAGGTTCAATTCCGTTTAATATGAAGCAGATATGATTTGAAGGATTTTTGATGTAATCATGACCCGATTACTACTAAAATTGGCCGCGGTAACCGAGTGGTCATGGTTCGAGCTCGCTACCGGTGTTGTTTTTCTCAAGTCATGGGTTCCAGTCTGGATTTCTCAAACGATTTACTTTTCAGTCGAGTTGCTGCACTATAAATCTGACGCGACTCTTCACACTGGCACGGTTAGAACATTTGGGAATTTTGATTTAAGCGTCGAGGGACTACCTGGTCTTAACCTAGGCACAAAATAATGAGTTCCATCGCCAATAGCCCTCGAGTTGCTCCCTAGAGTGACGTTTTAATAAAACAATTATTAGAACAATACTACTAAAATTATATTAGATCGAGAACCAGAGAGTTAATGATTATTCTCAAACTCTCTTTATACTCGTAAGTGTCAAAGAAAAATAAAGATGTTGTTCCAAAATTACAGCCAAAGCAAATTATTTAATTTGATAGGACGACAAGAGCCTTTAAAGATTGGAGATAAAGTTCTAAAACAGAATAAGAGAAATAAAAATTGGGAACCTATTACTGTAATTTCTATAAGTAAAAATCAGGTACGAAGAATAGAAAATATTTGACGCCTTCAAAAGTTATCTGTAACTGTGAAACTCACATTTTGACTTTTCCATGGAGAATAATCATGAATTAGAATATGTTGTAAACACAAATAGTAATGTAGAAACAGTGGCGAAGTGCGAATTTCTACCACCCGATGCGAACTCTAAATTTGCCACCTCTTATAGAAATAAAAATAATTATATTATGAATGCATTGCACCCGCATAATATTTAATTACTAATAATTAAGTACGCTAAAACGAATAAATAACATTCTATGAGGGTAAAACCGCAAAGTATGGAAACGTTTAAGAATAAGCAAAACATTTACCTCATAACTCCAATATATTCTCGACGAAAATAACAATAAAGACTTGATTTCACAATATTTAACAAATTTAACTACACGTGAAACTTTATTAAAGCTTTCAAAAAATTATATCAACGCAGCACCGCTTTCCTAAATAACAAAAAAGTTATGAGTTGCTCAAGGGTATTAAGACAAAATTTAAAACGGATACAATAGTTGCATTTGTTGCGTGGCTTCAATCCATTTCGTGTCCGTTTTCCCAATTCCAATCGTGTCCATTTTGAATTCAAAAAGTGAAATTTATTTTCTTAATTTGAATAAAATATTTGACAAGCTTTTATTTAACGTCACACATAAGAAAGGATATTCGTTTAGCTCAAATTTAACAACCCTATTTTCTCTATTTTGAACCATTTCACTTGTCCAGTTGCCTTGAAATTAAGTACCTAAGTATATACACACTATAAGTACCCCCCAAAAAAAATGACGCACCAAGAAAAAGTTGTCCGATGGAGACAAAAATTGGTAGATAGGAAAATTATGTACAGAATAGAAAATGAATTAAATTTCAAAAAAATTGAATGATTTATTTCAGAGTTACATAGTTATAAAGTAACGAGCAAAATAAAGAGTTGACCTCTAGCCTGGATGCAAGCTGCCACGCGACGTGGCATAGAGTGATAAAGCACCCTGGTGGTCTCTTGTGGTATTTCTTGCCACATTTGCTCCAATTGTCTGGCGAGGCCATCAACATTCCCTGGCCTTCCCATCCTATCCCAGATATGCTCGATTGAAGAGAGATCTGGCTGGCCAAGGAAGTGCGTGATAAGCTGCAAGACAGCTCATAGAAACACGTGCCGTATGGGGTCTGGTATCATCTGGCTGAAAAATAAGGCCTGATGGTACCAGATGCAAAAGGAACGGTAGCAAAACAGGTCTCAGAATGTCGTTGATGTACCGCTGTGCCATAAGTGTGCCTCTAATGACTTGGAAAAGAGTCCGGCTATCAAGATAAATGGCATCCTATACCATAACTGCTGGTTGAGGGCCTGTGTGGCATGCAATAGTGAAAGCAGTATCGCCAAGCTGCCCTGGGCGTCTCCAGACACGTCTTCAATGATAGTCAGGACACAGTTGGAAGCTGGGTTCGTCGCTAAACGCTATACGTCCCCAGTCAGCATCATTCCAACAGGATCGAGCCAAGCACCTTTTTAATCTGGCTTGACAGTGTGCAAGCGTCAGTGGGAGGTGGCGTAGCGGTCGGTACGATTGTAGATTTCGCTCTATCAGTCGTCTGTAAATGGTCATGGTGGACACTTGTGTGCGGGTCTGATGGTTGATAACGATGAATCAATCACTGTGACAGCTGATCTGACCCTCACTCTGTCCTCCCGATCTGCTGTAACCCTAGGTCGATCACTACCATCGTGACACAGAAATCTGCCATTGTCCACCCATTCCAGCCAGCATGTTCTAATCGCCACATCGCTTCGATCCATATGACGAGTGATTCTCCGATTTGCCCAACCTGCCTCTTTCAATTCAATGATACGACCTCTTTCAAATAGTTGTTCGTAATGAGCTCGAATCCTGCGGCGAGGCATTTTTACAGTCGTTGAAAGGTATTTTAAATCGCAATGCAACAGAAAATTTGACCATCAGATTGAGAATCGTTTCTTATATACACCTGCTGACTGTTCTGATGAGCTGTAGCTCCCGTTATTCATTCTTTGGACACCATATTTTAATCATTTGCATGTTCGGTCCAAATGTCTTTACATACGAAATTTCAATACAATCGGGCTAATACTTCTTAGTGCGTCGGTTTTTTTGTTTGTTATATAGTGTAGTTATATATAACTATATTCCCGATGATAATTCGGTTATCTAATATGCTGCAGACAGCTTGACCCCTACCATATCTATCCCCTCTGCACCCATTAAATTACGCAATTGTGTAGACACAACAATCAAATGGTTAGCGAGCGCTAGTTATTACGACACTTTGCTCAATCTGATTATATATATATACATGAAATTTATTAAAAAGTTAACCAAGCATATTAAAATGTGTATAAAACACATAAACACATACAATTTTCCATAAAATTGAAAAAGAAAGAAGAATGAAGATATAGTATGTTTGAGATATGTATAGGATGATGGGGTTTTTTTAACCTTACATTCGCCTTCGTAAACGGTTCTGCCTTCTCATAATTTTGCTGGATATATCTCGAGTGCTTGAGGTTAGTAAGTATAATTTTTTTTTTACTTTTATTATTTTTTTTAATAATTATAAATAGATTATAATTATACATTTTTAAAGTTAATTTTTACAGTTAAATTAATTTTAATAATTTTAAAGATTTTTACTATGAAGACGATGAGTTTAAAGAAATAAAGAAAGGAAGGAGATAGTTGGATAGCGAAGTTTATATATATGTAGATTATTAAATTACATTCGCTTAATATAAACTCGGCTTGATTTATGGGGGGAGGGGAAATCGGCTGGAGAAGGAGCCGAGAGTATTGGGGGTTTGATTACAGTTGGGTTACGATAAATCGAAAGTATTTCAGTCGGAATACTTATGGTTATGTAGGAATGACGTGGAAATAATTATTGCAAGTTTGATATGCTATTGTATGGGTTCCGTTATTATGTGTAAGCAAATAAAAGCTGGGCTGTAATTAGTGGATTTGTATGATTAATGAGTTTAGAAAAGAAGTGTCTGGATATCATCATCGCTACACTGTGGGTCTTTTGTGGCATCAGGACTTGAACCCACGATTCGACGGAAACAACGCCGGCCGCGAGTTTGTGACCATGACTCGGTATTAGACATTACAAACAAGAATGGCAGTTTAAATAGTAATAGAAGATATGAAATATCCTTGTGGAATCGGAGTTGATTTAATGCGAGATACTAGGCTCTCACTAGAATGTGATGCAAGAAATTTCTTCCTGCCCGATGTAGATATAAAATGAAACAACGAAGAAGAAAGGGAAAAAAACAAGCAAAAGAAATCTATGAATTAAAAGAATACATAAAGTGTTAGTCTAAAATCTGGAAAAGAAGTGGAAAGAAACAAGAAGCAAAAGAGTTACAAAAACATTTTTAAGAAATTAGTCATGTCCGGAAAGTGAAAGGATTGTAGGGTATGATTAATGAAAGGGTGGTGTTCGGTTTTTGAATTCTGATTTCTGAGAAAGAAGTACCAGAGTTACTCCGCTCTCAAGCGTTGAGTAAGGATAAGGTATTTTTTTTGTTTTATTTATTTATTTATTTTTTTATTTTGGTAAGTCAACCAATTTCATTTTTATATTATTTCGAACGTCTGGAGGCGACTCAAGCTGAGTCACTCTACATTTAGAGTAAAGGATTTAGATGAATGTTGTCCCACAATGAATGACATTACGATGAACTCTGATATCAGTAAATTTTTTCGAAGCCCTAAAAGTGATCAGGATCTCATAATAAGAGCGGTAAATAGAAAAATAGCCGAGTTTACCATATTTTTGGAAAACAAACAAAAGTCATCGCCCATTCCCAAAACAAACCCACAGCTTCTACACTCAGAGATAAAAGGCAAGATTTCCAGACAAGAAAATATTTCAAATATGCCATTTACACGAAATGGCAAAATGAAATTTAATACATTGTTTGCGCTGCCCAAATCCTCGCAGTAGAACATATCTTAAACATACTGGTAAAAGCAAGTATCGTAAGGGAAGGATGCACATCACATTTCCTAATTTCCGAAATACCAACTAGTGCACCACTGGCAGATTTGTCAAATAGAACTGCAAAATACAAACGATATTAAAGTAATGGAAATACGACGCTTTGTGAAAAGCGGAAGTTACCAGGAGGTCTCCAAGGTACTTAACAATATCCTTGGCACTGTTATACCCGAAAATATTAAACACTGTTTTATTAATCACCGCAACCAAATTTTCATTGACAAACTAAGACAATGCAATAGATGCTTCAGTTTCTGCCACACGTCTCGATTCTGTCAAAAACCTATAATCTGTTTCAATTGCGGTATAATCCACACTGGCTCTTGTACCACATCTGCAATATGCATTAACTGCAAACGAGACCCTCCTTTTAATTCCCCTCTATGTCCAACATTTCTTAAAGAAAAACAGATCATACAATATAAATGCACACATCATCTAACTTTAGGAGAGGCAAGACGAAAATATCAAGAAAAACCTTTTGATAACTATTCTACAACTTTGAAAGCAAATCCAACAGGTCCAAATATGTAGTGACTTCCTTCTACATCAGCGCCACTGATTAAAAGGCCTTACTCAACCAGCCCGAGGGGATATCTTTTCGGCCTGGTTGGTAGGCCCGTCGCCTTCGGATCCCTTGGTCCAGGGTTCGAATCTGCGCTGCCGTTTCGCGACCGCCACAAATATACAAGAATTAGAGAAATAAATTGGAAAATATCGTAATAACTTTTCAGACCGCATTAGAAAAACAAACAATAGTGATTATGGGAAAACGTTCAAAAATGATGGAGACAATGTTTGTACACATTTGCAACATTTTTGAAAACGGGAAAAACTGCGGCCTCCCAGTCGGAAAAAATATATCAACAAAATGCTTCAAAAATGTTGTGTCTCCATACTTGGAGCATCTAACAACATAAATAATACACATAATGAGACTGATATAGGAAGATCTGGTTTTATAAGCGTTTTTTATATTTCATTTCATACGCGGACAAATTTTTAACGATTAAAAAAAATTGGGTTTTTTTCTCTACCTCCAGGGGAGAACTGAATTTTAAATGTAGCCTTTCGTTTTTTTTCATTCATGTTTTACTGCAATGGAATTGTAGAAGCGTTAAAAACAAATTAATCTGATTCCATATCCCACCCTTCAGTAAAGCAGACGTTTGGATCTTTCAGGAAACATTTTTGAAACCTGACGATAAATTCCACATTCCCAGAAAAATAATTTTCATGTATGACAGACCAGAAGGAAGACTGCTAATAGCAGTGCCAACAAACATTTCTGCTCGCTCGTCAAATCCCTACTTCAATAATACAAATACCTGACATAGAAATGCTAATTGTTCAAATATATTTTAATAATAGATCTTTTCATATAATAAATTTATATACTCCACGGGGACTTAATATTTCATCCATACAATCCTACTTGGAATCCTTAATAGGCCCTATCTTGATTTTTGGAGACCTTAACCTCCATCACCCGATGTAGAACCAAATTTCGCCCCAAAGTAATGATTTTGTAAAATGATTAATTGACTCCAATTTTATCCTTCTCAACACAACTACCGCTACTCACAGGAGTAATACAAGTGCAGCTTCTCTAATTGATCTCACCCTCTGCACAGCAAACCTATTCGGAATCGCTAATACTTATGTATTGGAATGCTCTTACGACAGTGATCTCTATCCCATAATAACGGAATTACCTTTACAACGACAGAATAAACGAATCTTTCAGAAAGCAGACTGGCACTTAATAATTAAACAAGTATAATCATTATTAGAAAATCCAGAAAACAAAATAGATAACCTGACTGATACTATTTCAGAAATAATCCGAAATAACACAAAGGAAATCCGAATAACCAATAGACCATTCCCTCCATAGTGGAACAGTACCTGCAATAATTTATACAAGCTCAAAAAAATTTTCCGTTAAAAAAGCCATAAACCACATTTCACCACAATTGTGGATTAAATATAAACAATATTCGAGCAAACTGAGATTCCATGTTAAACAAGAGAAAGCAAAGTACTGGGATGAAACATATTATAAAATGTATAATCCTAAAATCTTTTATATTCTTCTCAAAAAACTTACAACTATCAAGAATGCAGAATCAACGTTAAGCCTCCTCCAGTATCATAATAAATACGTAACTCATCCTAAGAAACAAGCGAATCTTTTTGCATCCAATAACGGTTCTCACGAACCACTCCCCCTGGATTTCGTCAATAAAGAAAATGACCTTCTTAATAAACCTCTTCATATTTTTCAATTAAACAAACCCATAAAATGTGCTAAAAATGCTGCCCCAGGAGCAGATCAGATTAACGCAACTTTTTCTAAAGAACTTAAACAAAAACCAACGAATTGTCGTTCTGAACTATTTTCAGCATTTCTTTCAGAATTTCATTGTACCTCAGTCATGGAAACATGCAATTATTCTCCCAATTCTGAAACTGGGCAAAGACAAAATTAAAATTTAATCCTACAGACCAATAGCTTTAACTTCCGTATTTTCTGAAACATTTGAAAGAATCTTGACTGAGCACATATCTTACTTTCTGACAATAGAACGAAAACTACACACTCATTATAACGGATTTAAATTATTTAGAAATAGTAGAACAGCCACATACCTGATTCATAAAGCTATTGCAGATGCCAAACGAGAAAAAAAATTGTGGGAATTAGCTTGGATATAAAGGGAGTTTATGATTCAGTTTACATAGATAGTATCTTATACAAATGTCATCAAATTGGAATTACTGGAAAAATAGTTCTATGGATTCACAAATTTCTAACTTTACGATCTCTACAGATTCGATGGAGGGGCAGTCTTTCATCAAAAAAAAAAAATCTATTCTAAAAGGAGTTCCCCAGGGCAGTGTCCTATCGCCGATATTATTTACTATTTATGTGGATGATCTTTTTGAAACTTTGGAAACATGAGCAGAATGCTCAATTTATGCAGACGATATCTTTATTTAATGTTCTCATCAGCCCCTGGATATAATCGGAAGAAAATTGCAAAATTACTTAGAAAGATTAAATCAATGGTGCAATTATTGGAAACTGTCCCTAGGTCCTGATAAAAGTACAATAGCAGAATTATATAATAAAAGAATAAAATCGTTTCCTAATATTATGTTAGCAGGATTCCCTCTCACTTGGCAATCTTCCTTTTATTGTCTCGGAGTATATTTTTCCAAGCACAATCAAAATACCACAACAATGAAACAAATGGAAAATAAAGCTTTGAAAAAAAAATCAATGACTTTAAAGGACTAGCATGTAAGCAATACGGTCCAAGAGCAAAAGACCTGATCAAATTAACCAACAATAGTATTTGCAGTTCCTTTTACTATACATGTCATATCATAAGCAAATGGTCAGGTAATCAGTTCAAACCTGTTAATACCATTCAAACCACAGCACTCAGAATCGCATTGAGTTTACCACAATGGACTCCAAATATTGTTCTTCTACAAATAGCTAATCAGGAAATACTATCGAAGAAAATTAGATTAGCGAATAAATTTTTTATCTCCCAAATTTCGAATGGTGAATTTTCTCCTCTTTTTCTCATAAGTCCTGGTACTATAGATTTAAAAATTCCGGAAGAAGACAAAAATAATAAATCAAATATTTTTCATACGTTGAATATTAATGGGCAACAAATAATATATATCCCTAGATTACTGTATTTTACAGAACTTCCTTATGAAATTTACTCCAATCAATTAGAATTTCAGAATGAAAACTTTCCTATTTTTGTCATTAGAGGATTATTTGATGAAATAGTGAGCAATAACTACCGGGATTATTTCATGATAGCTACGGATGCTTTAAAAAGCCATGACAGGACTTCTATTGCAGGCATAAGGAAAAATTCCTCCTTTGCTTGCAATTTAAATCCCATTAATACTAATTTTAAAGCAGAAGCTCTGGCCATATGCCAAGTTTCAGATGATCTCACTGAATTAAACAAAAAAAAATTATTAATTTTTCAGATAGTCACTCTATTCTAGCTGCACTAAAAAACTTTTATCCTATCGCAATTTCAAATTCAAATGGAACTAATATGGACTCCGAGACACTCGAAAAATAATTGGAATTATCTCGCAAAATCGGTTACTGAGTCCAACATTTACATCGACTGGATTGCTCCAAAGGATATCCATAGTAACAACTACACAAAAAGAATGACTAAAACCAATGAAAATTTTTATTCAAGTAAATATTTCGGAGGTTTGGGAAATATTCCGAGTATAGACAAAATTTCCAAGTGGACAAGAAGCAGAAGAGAGGAAATTCTCATGACTCGAATCATCTGCAAAATGATAATAACTCCCGGACTTTTACACATATTCCATTTCTAGGATAATGCAACATGTAGCAATTGTAACCATATTAATGATTTGGATCATATCCTCTTAAATTGTAATAAATATATCTCCCAAAGAAATCATCTCTGGAATACACTCAAGATAAACCCACAACACAATATTACTTTCAATGAACTTTTGGAAACAATAATAGCTAGTAAACAAGTGTTCGGAATATTCCTGCAGAAACTAAAGTACTTTGACATCTACCGAATGAAATACATCTATTAAACGGGATTATAGCCTTTGTTGCTCTATATCCCCAAAAATCAAATCCATCCATCCATCATCATGTCCAAAATTGGTCACTAGAGCGAACTCTTCACTCTTCCTCTACTTTTGAGGAACTAAAAGTTCATTCTAACTTCTCAAATTCAGATCATAAAAAAGATTCGAATTCATAAAAACATCCGATCAGCGAGCAGCAAAAACACAACATAAACCCTTCGAATTGATCACTCCAAACCAACAAAGGAAAAGGATTCGAATGCCAAGAAAAAGTGAAAGCCCCTACTGGAAGACAAGAAACTAACCAAGGAGCTCCAACTTCGCGCTTTCTATTAATTACGATTCTTTTTTACCTCAAATTATTATTATTTTTTATTTAGTAAAGTTACAGATTCCATCATTATTTCATAAATACACTATTAAACAAAATTTTCATTATATTTTTAAGTTCTTATTTTATTATACAGAGTGATAGGAAATCAAACGTTGGTTGAACACAAGATAAGTGATTGAATCCCTTGTATTCAAAAATCCTTTTTTCCTCGAATATGGTGCAAGCAAAACGCAGTGACAGTTAAGAATTGACCTAGCCTGAATGTCACTTGGACAATTCTGTCACCCTACAGCCGGCAACGCCCCCCTCCCCCCGGGGGGGGGGGGCGGTGGAATAAAAGGATACTTTCAAGTATGAAACCAGTAAAAAAAGGAGCGATGAGAGGACAGCATTAGTTGAGTTTTCCCTCACAAGATGGCTGCACGAGCCTTGCCATACTTGGTTGTAGACAGTTAAGAAAGTGATCGAAAATATTTCAAAATTAATATTAATTATTTATTGTATTATAATAAATACAATGGATACACAACAGTAATGTAAATAGTCATTGTTCATTCCTGAACTTCAGTTGTTAATTTTATTTCTGCATTTTTTGTACATTAATATTTTTGGTTAGATTGTGATTATGCTTCTTAAATGTAAAACGAACTGTGTATACTTGGAAAAACGTGGTGATTGAGCCACTTTGCTTGTATAATTCAATCCGTGTTCTGATGTTGCCGTGTATCTGATCTCGAGCAAATAAAATTCCATAATGATCCGGAACTGGTCAAAGTGCATTCTCTATATCTTTTTTTACATCCCGCAAACTAATTAAATTAAGTCTATACTATATTCACTATCGGAAGTCACAAAAATTGTGACCGATGGTAAAGAATAATGAGTGACCCAGATTTGGACTTCGCGAAACCGGTGATCGGATATTGGATTTATAATGACTGATACCACGGTAACATCGGAGGAATTGGAAGCTGATGCATTAAAATACCTCCATTCTGGGCGGACAAACCTGAAATTTGCTTTTTTTTCAGGTGGAGGCGCAATTTCATATTAGTAGAATATCATATGAAGAAGAGAAATTCATCTGCTTAGTGTTCTCAACTGGAACCCCGATTCTTGGAGAATATTTGGGACAGTATAAAAGATCCAGCAAACAGAGAGAAATATTCAGCTGCCAAGGAAAGACTTTTAAAGACATTCCAAGAAAGCAAAAATGTTCCCATTAAAATACTTTTAACAGGACTAGAACTGGGTGACATGTTACCCAGCCACCTTCTTCGAAAGATGCGTTCCCTAGGCCAATCAGATATTTCGGAAAAAGTTCTTTACACCTTAAAGTTGGAAAAAATGCCGGACAATGTTAAAAACATCATAATAGTAAGTGATGAAAACCTGGATGAATTGGCTGCAATGGCTGATAAAGTTGCGATGATGTCTCCAAGGACTTTAGAGTTGACGGTAGTGAAGAGAGAGCCTTCAGAAACGGAGCACCTTCTCGCTAAAATTTCAGCGCTAGAAGCTCAAATTGTCAGCAATAGTGTACAGCGATGTGTTCGCAACGAGATAGAAGTAGATCCAGATCTAGAAGCCAGTATAACTCAAATGGAAGTTTTTTTTTTTTTTCATTTCAGATTTGGGAAAAAATGTGGACTAGAAAAATGTATTCAACCCTGTATTTGGAATAATTCGGGAAACAAGTCCCAGCAGTAGACACCGCGGCGAGTTCTGCTGCTGAGGAAGTACTTGGCCGCAAATTCCGTTTGTTCGTCAGGGACAGAAAAACTGGTTGTAAATTTCTTGTTGATAGTGGTGTCGATGGATCAATTATTCCTGTCATTAAAGGCGAGTGTTAAGTGTCTGAATACAAACTGTATGCTGCCAATTGTTCCGAAATACCCACTTATGGCATACAAATGCTCCCCCTAGATTTAGGACTCAGACGATTTTCGAGTGGCCTTTTGTTATGGCAGAAATTTCTTAAGACATCATAGGTGCAGACTTTTTAGTAAAATTCAAATTACGAATTGATTTAACAAGAAATTAATTCATGGGGTTACAAACCTCTCAACAACAGAGGAAATTAATGTCATTGAAGAAAATAGTAACCTTAGCACCGTTAACAAAACAACGAAACATTTTGAACTATTAAATTTTATCCAGATTTAACTAATACAATTGTCAAACATAATGTAGAGCACCACATGGTAACCACTGGTCAACCAGTCTACTCTCGATCACGACAACTAGCTTCAGATAGCTAAACAAGAATTTCATTAGATGCTTGACAATGACATTATTCAAATTCTAAATCTCAGTGGGATAGTCCCTTACACCTTGTAAACAAGAAAGATGGTTCATTGCGACCATGTGAAGATTATGTAAGACTTTATGGCCAAACAGTACCGGATCGATATCCTATTCCAGAAAAGGGAGACTCATTACATCTTAAAAGATAAATATATTTTTTTCAAAAATTGATCTTGTGAAAGCACATTATCAAATACCGATTGCAGAAAAGACAAGCTTAAAACTGCCATTACACCACCTTTTGGGTTATATGAATTCTGCACGAATCTTGCCATACTTGGTTGTAGACAGTTCAGAAAGTGATCGAAAATATTTCAAAATCAATATTAATTATGTATTGTATTATAGTAAATATAATGGATACACAACAGTAATGTAAATAATCATTGTTAATTCCTAAACTTCAGTTGTTAATTTTATTTCTGTATTTTTGTACATTAATATATTTGGCTAAATTGTGATTATGCTTTTTAACTGTAAAACGAACTGTGTATATTTGGAAAAACGGGGTGATTGAACCACTTTGCTTTTAGAATTCAAACATGTTGCCGTGTATCCGATCTCGGACAAATTCTTTTTTTTTTTTACATCACGTAACCTAATTAAACTAAGTCTATGCAAAATTCACAATCGGAAGTCACAAAAATTGTGACCGATGGGAAAGAATAAGCGGTTATCCTCACCCCCGATTTTTTCACTGATAACCTTACTGATTTGGTCTGAATCGCTATGGTTGCCATAGCGATTCAGAAATCAGTTACATATTGCTCCTTTTTTTTTTTGAATATTGAATAGATCCATTTCTTGAAAACTAAACTCAGCATAAAGGGTGTAATCTTATATATAGTGTAAAATAAGGCACTTTAACATTGCGCATATAACGAAACGGGGAATTTTGAAAATGCGAGTGAATGCAAAGTTTATTGGCGCAAGAGCCAGATATGACTATTCTGCGCCAAACAAGAAATAAGAGTGGTCTAGACGTGAAAAAAATTGAAGAAAGGACGAAAATTGGTTGACAAGGAGGGTCGAAAATAGAGAAGGATCGCTGGGAATTTTGGAAAGCCCTAATTTCAAAGCTAACAAAATTTTATTTTAAATGTATTTTACCTGCAATAATTGACAAGGCTCGAACCCATAACTCAACGACACCGCTCTTCTACCAGAAAATGTGTTCGAACTTTGGGACCTATTCTTTTAACATTAGCCGAAAATAGCCTTAATGCGTGTAGGAACCGCTTGGCCCCACACAGGAGAAGCGCATGATTGAATTAATCTGATTATTTACATTGTGTAGAAAATAGTTACTTCAGATAAGTTTAGACATAGTTATCAAACAAGCTATGGCCGTATCTGTAAACGTCCTACATATTTAAATGATTTTTGTAAAAGGAAGAGGGCATGTGACATCAATTTTCTTATTACTGTAATCGTATCGATTGTTAGTGAAATGAATCAGACAATTTGATAAGTTGTGGTTGGATCTGGTACTTGTTGATTGTACGTTGTCTTTCATGAACATAAATTTTTTACTGTTACGAACTGGTGGTATTCTTTGAACTGCGCGTGTTCAACTAGATTTCGCATAAATATTATTGTTTTCTAATCCTATTCGGTCTAGCCAATGGGCTGGCCCCAAAACATTAAAAAAATTCAAAGACAAGAAGAGGCTGTTTGATCAAGTCCACACTGGAAAGATGTTCAGAAGAGGACTGATTAAAGATACAATTTTTACAGATGAAGAAATTTTATTAACTTGATCAATTTTTAGGCACCTCAAGTGACCGCTCATAAATCTTGATATTGCAGTCTGCTGGGCCTGATCACTTTTTAAAATGATGGCTCCACCAGGCCACTGTACCATTCACGGGTCGGAGCAGAAGGCAAAAAATGATCCATAGTACATCGAGCTAGCCTCTAGAAAGGTTCGGGTAGCAGAAGTCAAACACTAACATGATACTATTGATTGCTGATTTACACCGCACTTAGAATCTTGTTTCCCAAACGAAATGTATGAAAATTAGTAAATAATGAAACAAGTTTTTTTTAAATATCATATAACTTGGATTGCACAAAATCGCGGATAAGGTGTCCAGCACAATCACGTCATTCCTCGGCCTGTTTTGTCTTCAAAGGTTGGTTTATAGATTACTTATTTTGAATCTTTGAGAGACTGCGATATCCGAGTAAATAATTGTTTGCTTAGATACTAAATAGATGGAGCCACGGCCGTTTCATATCAACATTTCCCGAAAAAAACTTCTAAACGAGTTCCGGCATCATTCTTTCAAGACTTCGATTAGCGACGACAAGAGGTGTCGAATTCTGTCATATGTATTTTCACGTGTTGCAAATGCATTTTTAACACGATAGTAGATAATTTTGCCCAAATAGAATTAAATATAATATCATAAATTGATTGCGAGTGCATTCATCAAAGTGATGCTAGTGCATTTCAAATCCTAGAGTGAATCTAACAGAATTCTATGAAATATTTAATTCTGAATTTTCTTACCCAGTTTTCACAGCATGGTTCTTAACAGGAGCTTCAAAATAAATTACGAGGCGAAATGAGTAGTTTTGTGATATATATATAAAAAATAAGCCTCCGAAAACCGAAATGAGTAGTTTTGTGATATATATATAAAAAATTAAAAAAAAGAAGACCACACATTATGAGATTGGAGTGCTTTATTTAGGCATGGGTGAATGTTGCCAAAACAAATAGCAAAAATGACAGAGGAACTTAAAATAAATAGTGACAGCGCCAAACAATACAAAAAACAGTCAATGTCACAGAAGCTAAAACCTGGATTGCTCCCTCACTCTCATTGGTATCAAGGCAGAGAAAATAACAACTCCCAATGTACATAATCAAAAGTATACAGTTTGTACATATTCACAATACAAAAATAAATTGTCAACTTATTTACAAAATTAATGCCTCTTCACATACATAATTAAGTAGAAATTTAAATTTACACATAAAAAGCGAGTAGTTGAGGAAGTTAAAAGGCGAGTATTAAGTAATTCATAATTGTATAATTAAATTTTTAACAAACAAAATTGACACACAATGCAAAAGCCAATTATTAATAAACACATAGCGTTTTCTACAAATGAAGCATACATCAAGAATCCGTTTTTTAATATGCATTATAAAAAAAAAATATAAATTATTTTAAAAGTCGACACATATATTTAATGTTGAAGTTTGCTACTATTGAAGAGAATGTAAGATTTTTAAAAGTACAAAAAATAAAAAAAATGCCCAACAAATCAATCAAAAGACATGATCTTCACAAACGAAAAATTGATTAAACATCATCACAGGTTTTTTTTGTTTGCAAAATCAAAATCTTTGATGCAAGTTCGGTTTGAATTGTCAATGAAGGGGGAAAGAAAAAAGATGAAACAAAATAAACTTCTCACAAATTTTAAAAAAAATAATCAGATGTTTCCAAAGTATAAGTAAATCCTTTAATGCATCTTTTTCTGGGTCAATAACTAAAATTGTATACTTCATTTAAAAAAAACCAAGTATATATACACTTAAAAACCTATAATTTTATTTAAACATGCATCTTAAGAGTCAGCCTGATTCATAACATTAAAATACTATAAAGCACCCTTAATATACATATTTCTTACATTTTTTTAATTAATGTGAAACTATAAATAAGTTTTTAAAGAAACTATATGTTTATTATTTATCTCTAATACTAATGGAATAACAAATAATACATAAAACACTAAAACATCGATAGCAGTAAATATTTTTTTAACAATTGATAAGTGATCTTTAAAATTTTTCATCTCTAAGCACATGTATACTCTAGAATTTCAACAGATAAATTTTATTACCATTCACCTAACAATTGGGGAATACATGAATATTGCCAACATTCAAAAGACGATATATCTCACAATAAGAAATGCTTTGTATTTAAAAAACACTTAACAGTAATCCAATTCATCATTTGTATTATTTATTTTCCTTTCAAAAAGCTTATATCTTATAAATTTTTTTACTTAAAACTATTTTAATAAAGAAAAAAAAAAAAAAAAAAAAAAAAAAAAAAAAATACAATTACAGAATGTAAGAATGTCAAATATTTATATTACTTTCCCAATCACACTATAAAATATTGCCACTTTAGTCATGAAATTTCACGACAAACATTGCTACAGGATGTTTGAAAAGCATAGCCAATAGATTATGCATAATCAAATAACTTCTAAATCAATTCAGTTGAAACTAAAAAAACTTAGTAATTCTTAATTATTGTAAAACATAAATAACTTAGATAGCATATATAAAGAACTATATATATATATATATTTGTAGAATAGAAATATAGCAATGAATTCTAATATTGTAAATAAACTATTATCTACAAATATCAAAATAATAACTTTTTGGAATATAAAATTTTTTCATATGAATTAAAATAATACATACATATATATACATATAACTATTTCAATAATTGTTATAGATATTTTTTAAGAATATGTTAATACATGCATATATATATCATAAATAATATCAAATAGAATGGAGATATCTAATTAACGTATGTTTATTTTATTCATTCATAACATTATTTATTCATTTTGAGGTGTAAGAATCTTTATTTTTGTATTAACCCATTCGATTTCAAGCAATTTGTTGTGTGAGATGGTGTTTAGATCCAGAAAACAATTTTAACCATATCAGTCAGTTCAAAACCAGACACTGCATTTTAAATTACTTTTATAATCATTTTGAATTTTCATTCACTTTAATTCTAGGGTTATTTGATACATTACAATAAAAGTAACTTTTGCTTAGCTTTACTTTATAAATAGTGTTTCAATTTGTGCTCTATTATATATATATATATATATATATATATATATATATATATATATATTATCTTACTTCCTTATTTTACTACTTATTGGAAAAAATTCTCATTCAAGGGAGGAGGAGAAATTTGTAAAATATGTATATGAAAAAGGTTCTAAAATATTTGTTTTTTTTTAATTCTAGCAACACAAAAGTGATGAAACATTATTAATAATAAAATGTCTTCCAGTACCCAAAATATCAAACTTTTTTTCCCAATGTTGAAACAGCAGCATTCAAACGCGCAGTACATTTGCTATATTTCCCTATGTTTTAACTCGAAGTATTTAGTTTGGAACTACAAAATGGACCCAATTTCCAGCACATTACATTATTACTCTCATATATCAATTTCTGTAGTTTGAAGCATGGCACAAACACACATAACAAAATGTGGCAAAATATAAACAATCTTCTATATACAAAAGGCAATGAAGGGAGAGCAATCCAGAGTTAAGACAGAGATCACAGAGAATTACACTTTTCACATTATGTCATTAACTATTCAAGTGATGGGAAAATATCTTGATTTCAATATCGATACAGATACTTTGAAAATGCAATTTTCAGACACAAATTCTTACAGCATTAGGCAAAGAGACAGAATTTTTATATCAATTCATAAGTTTTGTATTATATCTGAATTTTCAGACACAAATGATTTTGGCATTTGCTGATAAAAAAATTGGACCAATGAATATTTTGTACACTGAATCCTTTTCTAGTGAAAGAGATTAACTCCTTACAGAAAAATCTGAGCATATGGTTAATATATATTTTATGAGAGCACAATCTTTTACTGCAACTGGTGTTTGAAGTTAAGTAAATCGATTTGAAGTAACTTGTCCACTACCTTTAAAGTATTTAATACATATTCTTGGATTATAAGCAAACATTTTCTTTACATGAAAAATAGATCATTGAAATTATTTAACCGAATAAAAAATTACAGTTCTTGATGAAAAAAAAAGTTTTTTTTGGCAATGTATTATACTGTTCTTAATCACAAATATAGATATTCTGTATCCAAATCTTAAGACACTTTAAAAGTAGTGGTATGTAAATACCAACTCGTACAGATATCTGGATATTTTATATTTTATTATATGAATCACTCCACATCTATACATCAACATCTAAATATATTAGAATATTTGGATAAATCTTAGACATTTAAAAACACACAAATTCCAAGGCATTAGATTCCAAATGGGTAGCATGAAAAAGTATATTTCAATCGTAGAACACTATCTGAGAATATAGATTCTAACCAACTTTCTCTCTTGTTATCAAAAATTCTAGTCAAATGCATTATACTTTTATAAATATTCCTAACACTATATTTTCCAAACTTTAACCCTATCCGCAACCTTTATTTTTATTGCTAAAAGAAGTCAAAATTGGTGCTCACTTTTATAAATAAGATTTAATTAAAACAGATCTTCAAATCCAGTCCTAACCTTGGATGAACGGTGAAATCTTATTCAATAGCGATGCCTCACACCAATTTAACTACTCTTCTTTACGATGATATTATTCATTCTGGTGCCACTACTACATCAAAAGTTGGGTATAGCAGATCCATAAAATTATCGTTATCATTCCATTACAAATTACTTGCATAGTCACAAGTACTGATATCACAATATGAATATCTTGACAACTATAATTTAAATCAATGTCAGGACCTAGCAAAACTTCCCTGTACGACCAAGAACTTTTTTTAAAGAAGAAAATTTCATTCTGTAGGCTTACTACATTTTAAGATTATACTCCATGGTGTGCAAAATCTTAATTTTCTCCTTCATAAGTTACACTCATGAGATAAAAATGTAACAGTATTTAGAAAGGGTAGAAGTTTTAAATAGTACCTATATATAAATTAAATAATTTTACAAATGAATTATTTCTTTCCAAGGAAAGAAGTTATCTCAATATTATATTAAATAATAAGAGGAAGAAAGGATGAAATTAGATTAAGATGTTCATAATTTTAAGGAATAATTTTGTTTCAAATACAAGTAAGATGTAACTAAGCAAAATTTCGAGGTCAAAGCTTTTCAAAATATAAAATTTTACATTACACTAGATTTTCACAGGAAAGTGAACATTCAATTAAGCCTTTTCAATTAGCTTACAAATCCCAATACACAAACAACTTTCCCACAAAAACTTAACCTTTTGATTCAGGCAGACAATGATTTGTTTTCTTTTTCACATATTAGCTCACAATATTTCTAAATCATAAATAGTGACTTTGCATGTAAAATTACACACAATTTTTTTATTGCATTTAAATTTGTAATCCAATACATAGAGAATGCGAAACCTAAAACAATTCAAAATTAGTACAAGACCTTAATAACTTTTTAATATGTATTACAATGAGGATGATCGATTATGCCATATATCTTCTTATTTATTTAAATTTCGGTTAAAAAACTAATTCTAAAAGTAACTGTTATTAAAAACCCTGCTGTCCAACAGAGAGTAATTTGCTAGAATGGAATGTGTCAATACCAGGGAAGTTTTACATAATTTAGTACCTTATATCAAGAGATACTCAAACTAAGATATTGATTCCCATCACTATACTACGCATTTATGAAGCAACGGTATTTTTCACATCAGAGGCAATCAGGGTGCTATGTATAATTTAGAAGGGTGTAGTACCTATTACATGCGCAGAGTCATACAGAAGCTACTATGGTTCATTTTTTTTTATTTAGTAGGAAGAGATGAGGGCACATGGTTGAAAACCTACCGTCTAATACAGCATTATCGACTCGACAATGATGAATAGAACAGTTGAGGTTCTTCTTCTACGTGCAATATTTAGTGATTGCAGCACACTCAGCTATACACAAACATACACACATACACAAGAAGGCATAAATAAAAATTTGCTGTTACTTCATCTCACCATTTACACAGGAATGATAGATACTCTTCAGTAAAATGTCACTGACTTGACTTTCAAAAGAAGCCAAAAAGAAAAAAAAAATTTAAAAAAAAAAGCACTTAATACTTTTAAACATCTGTAAATGCAACAAAAACTATACATCATTTGCTTGAAAATAAATGACAAGGGAGAAAAAAATCAAGTCAATGTACAATTAAATAATAAAAACATTTTGTATAAACATTTACACAAATGCATACGTCCATAGTTCCGAAATGGATGCATCCATTTCCTTTTCATTGTTAAGAGTCACATTCACTTAAATAATATCTCCAATGACAAGAGAACTTTTTTTTTCTTTTTTTGGATAAAGCTGGAACAAGAACAGTTCAGTGGTCAGGAGTAAGGCAATAATCCAATAATTTTTCTCTTTAAAACTAGATGCAAATGTCACAAGCATTTACACCCCAAACAGCTCAAGTATAGAGTGCTTCTAGACCAAATGAATTACCATGCATACATAAAATGTTTACCTAGGGAAAAAATAAATATTAATAACTGGCATAAAATGTCACAAGTACGATATATCTTCTTTGTGTGAGCTAGATACAAAATAATAGTATTCACATACACACAAATCATTAATAGAGAATTATACAATTTGTAACATTTACAAATAACTATTCAAGTTTAATACTATCAGAGAGAGAACATATCACATTAAAAAATTCAAAGTAAAATTTATTAATCTACTTTTACAAGTACAGATAATTGTGGTTCAAAAAATATTCAGAGAAGCTCAGCTCAGTGAAAATTCATTACATTAGTTTAAAATTATTTTTAAAAAATTTGACAATGGCAAAAAAAAAAAAAAAAACTGCTGATCTATGAAGCAGTTAGATGCTACTTTTAATTAATAATGCTTAGTTAAGAATTATGTTTTAATCTTCAAAACAGAATACTGACTAACATAACAAACAGAGATCTCCAATTTATTTTAGATCACAAATATTTGTTATATTAAGTTGATTTAAATATAAATGTGTAATAAATTCATAGGATTTTTTTAGGGGGAAAAAAAATGTTAGTTTAGAAAAAATGAAATGAAATGAATACTTATATTGATCCGTTTGGTCAGAAGTAAACAGCAAAATTCTGTTATCTGATTTAGAAATTAATTAAATACTTCTCTAGTTTAATAGTAACTAAAAAAAACATTGATTCATTAAAGGTAGCAAGTTCATGTCTCAATTTCTGAAGCTATTACTTAAAAATTGCAAAAAAAGGTACTGAAAATTACATCGAAATTTGATTCTGAAAAAAAAAAAAAAAAAATTATTTATAAAATTATTTAAAAAAAAAGGTATTAAAAATTAAATCTAAATTTTTTTCTTAAAAAAAAAAAAAAAAACTTATTTATAAAATTCTTTACATAAGACAGTTGACTACATTTTCAGTTCTTATTTACTGTTCAATTCACAAAGGAGGAGGGGAATTATGAGAGGCCAAAGAGGGAAGAGAAAAAGAATTATGCCAAATAAAGGGCTTAGGTAAATTAATTTTAACAACTTTTTAAATATATATATAAATATTAAATGCATTTAATTTCATATCCTATAAAACCTGGAAAGATAAAATTTTCTTTTAACAAATGCCAAGCAATATGATGAAATACAAAAATACTGATAAATAGCTTTTTAATATAATACAAAATCATTTTTCAAAACATTAATTATTTATTTTCAAGAAATTCTCTATTTTTCATGAAATCGATATAAATCTTTTAAGGACTTCTAAAACGATTTACACTAAGGTTTTTTGAAACTTAAAAATTTGCACATTGTAACACACAATTAAGTTCAAAATTGTCTGGATAGTATTAATAGTAATATGTTAATATCAAATTTTTAACAATTAATAAAGTTATCTTTATGTAAAAATACACGATGTCTTAATATTTAAATAAAAATACACATATGTATAACTTCCTGAAATACTTTTATGATGCAACATAAGGTAAACAAAAAATACATCCCTTTATAAACAATTATCACATAATAAGTTTTATTTAAGTGTAAGTAAAAAAAGCACATGAAATGAAAAGATTTATTGAAAGATGTGTTCTGTGAAGGAGAAGTTTTAGAAAAAAATTGTATGTATTAGTACATCAGAGAGGCAATGCTAAACATTTACTATAAAACATTATAATGAAATAAATTATACCTTTTGAATGAGAAGTGGTATAAAACATAATGCAAATTAAATATATATAATACCTCTATTGATCCTTAGTCTGAAGGAAACCGCAAATCTCTGTTAACCGATCTAGCTCTAGAAGTTATTTTTTGCACAGGTATCATTGACTTAGGCTGTGGACCCTTGGTAAACTTCAACATGGGTATCTGCGACTTCCGTTTCTCGTTCACTTCACTTGGTAATATATCAGGAGGTGCCAACTTTACCTCATTGGACACCCCTGCATGCAGATTTATTTTCCCCTGAGCTCTCCTAGTAGGAGGAGTTTTGGTTGGTGTTTTAGGAACAGCGATGTCTTTTGGCCCATGCGATAGCCTTGGAGGCGAAACCTCAGCTTTCTTTTTTGACTTTGAGCTGCTGGAAATTGTGGGCTTGGTAGCAGTTGCCTTCGGTGAGGGTGCCTTGGCAACAGCTTGTTTATTCATGCCGTGACTTATTTTCTCCCATTTTTGCCGAAGCATCTTGAATTGTTGTCCCTCTTTCACATCAACATTTGGAGACTCATCATTGGCAGCTGCAGCCGGAGACATGGTATGGTTCATGTGTTCGATCTGTGAACTGCATCCACTATCAGTACTGGAACAGAGAGAGAAATGTGGCATATCTCCCCTTCTTTGGTTTTGATCAACCTCTCTAGGTAAAAGAGTATCTCGGAGAAAGTTTACACCACCCCGCCCACTCTGGTTCTTTTCTTTTTTAGTATGACTAGTAATGTTGAACTCTTCAGCAAATTTGGCATTAGGAAAAGGATTTATAGTAATACCAGGCCACACCTGGTTCTCATGGCATTCTTCGGCATCGCTACGGATGTTCATGAGATTGCTGCAAGGCGACAGCACCTGACTATGTTTGGTCTTCAAACTAAAATCATTGATCTTATTGCCCATGGTCTGCTTACAGGGTGAGAACTGCAAATTGAGGTCATCATGGTCTTTAGGATGCTTGGTTTCTGGTTGATAATCCAACCCTGATGGTCTGAAATTGCCTACATCATACTTCTTCCAGTTTTCTCCATTTGTCACTTTGGTCTCAAAGATGATGTCTAGGTTAAAAGGTAGATTGGACAGAGGACTGACCAACTCTTTTAGCTCATGACGCAGATGAACAGCAGCTGGAAGAGCGAGTAAACTCAGGAGAGCTGTTGGGTGATAATGATGGCAGATGAGGCTTTGGCATGCACACAAGTGCCCTAACCACCATTCGAAGCAGCCCAAACTGGAAAAAAAAACATCAAAATATATTAATTACCTTTCTAAAGTAATGTTAATATTACCTTTCTAAGAGTAAATTGGTAATATCTTTTTTTGATCACAAACAGAAAAAAAATTCTTTCCCTTACTTCTCAAAGTAAAAATAATGGTTTATACAGCAGTCAAAGAAATACAAAATTTATAAAGTTCCATATAAACTTTTCATGAAAACAAGCTGATATATTGAACAAAATAATACATTATTTTAAAATCACAATACATCATTCAGCCACTTACTTAAGTAAACCAAGAATAAAGGCATTGAATCGATATGTGCTATCAGTAAGTAGTTTCTCAGAAGTCACATGATTAAGTAATTCTTCAACATCTTTTCTTGTTTCACCTGAAAAAATAAGAGCAAATACATCAATAAAGCATGAATTATTCAGAAATTTTTATTTGCAATAATTTAAAGAATAATAGTAATTTCTATAAGCATCAAAACAGATAAATCAAGTTTTGCATAGAAATAATAAGATAAATAAAACATTATTACCCAAGTTTTTTTCAGAATTAGAAATTATATTTTATTCTGTCGAAAATTCCTTTAAAATGTGTGTTTCTCAAAAAAATTTTAAGAACAGTAAAAATGAGACGAAAAAAAATTCAGAACTTAAAAATCAGAAACTCATCTTATTTACTAATAATAAAGTGAAAACCTTTTAAAAAATAAAATGCACCCTATGCAACTAATCTTTTAAACAGATTTTTTTTCATTAGCCATTTTTTGTTTTTAAAAGAATAGCATAATATTTTCAGGAGTTTTCAACCTATTTCATTGATCACATATAATGCATATCATGATTATTTTAATCACTGTCTATTCAAATAAGTGTTATAAACTAGTGGCTGGTAATCCATATGTGTACACTAGTCACAATTTACATTAAATTTAATTACAAGCTAGGAACATGCTCTTCTCTCCTCACAAGAAAGAACAGTTCGAAAGAAAAATGTTACAGTTGTACATTAAATTAATTTAAGAATGGAAGAATATGTTTTAAGCTAAAAATTTTCCTAATACGATATGTAACAAAATACATAACAATCAAACAAACTAATCCAATTAGGTGAATCAACACAAATATCAAGAACAGTCAGAAAGCGATAGTGAAGAAAAGACCAATCGATTTTTGAAAAGTTTAATCTGATACCAGATGTTGACAAACTATTTTTTAAAATAATGTATCGTATTTCTAAGTTATATTAGAAAATACATTTCATTTATCCTCTTTTTTGCATGAATTATTTTGAACAACAGCAACAAAAGATTAGTAGTATCTGTTTTATTCAGCTTATAAAAACAACAAATAAAAGAAAAAAATTGTATTCTTGGTTCTATAAAATACACGAAATATAGGAAAATTTATCTAAGTTATTTTGGCATGCTAAAGAATGCAGTCAATATCCTATTATTAATTGAGTCATTCATTGAAAAAAAAAATAATTCAAATGTTGGTTAAAATAAAAATTAAGTGGTGTTTACAAATATAAACTGTTTTAAGTTGTAAGATAATTCACAGGAAAATATACAGACCTTGTTTAATTGAAGCCCCAGCAACTTTCCAAGGGGAGTTGGGCAATGGTCCAAAGAATCCTTGAACAGATGGAAGAAGCCCATCAGACAAAATGGTGTGAACAGCAGGGCACAACCATGTCAAAATTTTCTGGCCCATTGAATATGACAAATCAACCTGTTGAGAAAATATACAAGCTTATTTTAGCTTACTTTTTGTAAAGAACATATTAATATGCAAAATTTATTTTATTATAATTTTTCAGCAACATTAGTCATATTTCTTTTTAAGATATATTTAATTCCCTTATTCATCATTTGATTTTAGTACCTGCATACTAATTTGATTTTTAAGGCAGAATAATTTGCTTTTATTTTGGTTTTATTTTTTGACAAAAGTTGGCATTGTTTTTGTATTTTAGAAACTTGTATGTTTTGACTGTAGATTGCAATGGAATAAACAATAAAGTGAGAATTCAAGGAAATATTCAATTTATTTTAGAAATTTTAAGTTGATCCTACAAGACAATTTTGTTTTTTACGTGTAATGGTTATTCTCAGATTTATAAAGGTGACACCAAGCTTTCCAAAAATTATGGGTCATAGTGGTCAAAGAAGCACACAAATAATGTTACATACCTTTAAAAATTAATTTACAAACAGATCATTACTTGTATAATTTGCTTATTCATAAGATTAATTACTAGCTAGCAATTTTCTTAATGACAATTATAAGTAAGGGGGAGGGGGAAGTATTTAAAGAATTGAATGTAAGAATTGTGAAAATGTTCTAGATTAAAAAGAACAGATTCTTTTTCAAAAATGAAATGAAACAAAATATTTGAAGAATAGAAGCAAAATATATATTACTAATAGTTAATGAAAAAATTTACTACTTTAAAATGCGAGAAAATAATTAGATTATCTTCAATTCCACAATAAAACAAATATACAACATTTACAAAAATTGTGTCCCATTAAAAATAATTACACAATACACAAAATATATAAATAATAGATAACTTACCCCCTTTTTATTCGAGTTTTTGTGATGCTCAAAAATAATTTGAGTAGCTTTCCGGAGATTTTCTACCAAGCCTAAAAATTAAAATGCCAGTGAAAAATGTTATATACTCAAATATTAAACATCTAAAATAAAATTAAAAGTACTGTGATGAAAAAATTATAAATAATTGACAGTAAAAATACTATAAAAATGAGATAATTTTAATATTTATTAAACAATATTATTGGTGCACAATTATGCAGTGAATTCCAACTTTAGAACTTCAAATATTTTTAATATATTTTGATGGATTTGGAATTTTAAAGGTATAGTCACACCGATGTAGAGAAGAAAACAAAATTTTAACTGTCAAAAAAAAATCTGGTGATCTTAATTGACAATTCAGATTCAATTGCTAGTTATGATAATAATTAATACAGTATGAGATTGCAGAGAATTTAATAACATGCATTTATTCATTTATGTAATGTTAAATTTAATTATTAATTTTATTTAGTAATATAGCATTTCCACCTGTGATTTTAGAGGAAAAAGAGTATAAATAATAGTTTCTATCAAGCTCAATCATAATCCAAAGAAATCATGATTGAACAGATAATTATTATTGATGTACTTTGGGATTCTTTTCTGAGTTCCTGCGTGATCAAGGCTCATTTAATTCACTATGTATTCACAATATTGTATTAATTAATCCGATTTTTAAGGGAACAAAAATCCAAAAGGGATTTGTTGGTTTATTATGACACAGATAAGTCATAATAATGAACAAAAAACTAATTTTACTCTAGCTACCTACACACACAAACAAAAATTGTTTTTCTCTTATTAAAGGTAACAATTCCGATTATTTCATAATAAATGTTACTGATAATTTGAGTGGGAGGGAATTGGATGAAACTCTGATGAGTTATTCCGCTATATGGCTATGTAAAGATATATGTAATTATAAGGATGATGTAATAAATTAAAAAAAAACATAAGAACTTATTTCTCATCAATGAATTTTTCAAATAGGATTTTGTCACATATGTCACTTGGCATATATGACTGTCAAGCATTCTACAAGCATTTTTGCATGCTAATTTTTGGATACGTTTTATTGTTGTTCATTCACATTTGGTATTTATTCGTTTATTGGTATTTATCAATTTCATTATCAGTGCGTGGGATGGTTAGGATCTTATAAAACATGTTTATCTCGCTTCTCAGTCCAAAGTCAGAGGTAGTTAATTTTAATTACTTTAAATCCTTGGTTTGTTTCTTTATCTTCTAAGTTTATGCTAATAAAAAAAAAAACTTTTGATTTTCCTATGTTTTTTGTCCATTTTGAGTCAGAATTCTTAAAATCTATCTATAATTAAGAATTTTGCTATTCCAATAGCTCAATAATTAGTATTGTATTTAAAAATTATCTGGACATATTTTATGTAATAATTGATTTATAATGTTAGTATTAACTTTATATTTACATCTTATATATATATATATATATATATATATATATAAACACCCACACACCATGTCTGTCTAAAGCTAGACGCTGCATTTTAAATTATCTTTATATCCATTTTTAATTTTCAATACCTTCATTTCTTGACTTATTTAATATTTTACACAATAAATTTAATTTTGCTTAACATTTCTTTATGAATCGTTGTTCACTTTGTTCTTCATATGTTTTAAGTGTGGGTGCAGTAATGCTGCATAAAAAAAGGAAAATGAATAGTCACCTGTTTTTCTCCTGAGTGCCTCCTGGAAGAACTTGCCACCGCCAGAAAAGTTCTGGAGAGTATAGGAATCGGAGATTTCGGGATACATCAGGGTGTTCTGGGTGGGAGACACCAGGAATTCCTGGGGAGGTCTCTCCGATTCTAGAGTGCAAATATCACAAGAACATTGAGAACCGTGAAACTCATCTAGGGGTAAGGGGAAGAGAGAAAAATAGATGAAGCCTCTAAACGAATAAAAAACGAGGAGCACAGCAAAGTCAGATGATAAAATACGCACAGAATATAACAGATTTCTTCCAAGAGGTCATTCGGTTCACAATTAATGACTCTTAGCTCTTTTTCTACCAGCTACGGACATGATCAAAATCTAAAACATGGAATAGACCTGGTCTGTCCAAAAAGACTTTACAGGTCTCTTTGTAAACGCATTTTATTCCAGCAGACCGTATTATGTGTGCGCGTGTAATGAATTTAATTAATCACCTTCTTAATTTTTTCTCTTCTAACACCAATTAAAATTTTCACGTTAAAATTTTACCACTACTTTCAACCTCTCGAGTAGTGGGAAACGATTTATCCTCCCGAGCCTCCTAGGAGAAATTAAGAACATTCTGTAACAAATTAAGGGAAATTATATTTTTAAAAAAATTGAGGGTACAAGTGTCCTGCAATTTCAACAAATTGCTAATGCTGAGTTATTAGCAGAAAGACACAGAGCAGTCTACCTGGAACGATATGTTTCTCGGCCAACTATATCAAGCTTGCTGCTATTTCGCATGAACCGAGTGTCGCATTCCCTCTCCGCATTTAGTAATGAACATCCGTGCTTTTCAGTAGATTTGTTAGTTAGGTGTGCACACCCACTCACGCAAGATGGTTCACGCGATTTTTAAAATTATCTCAACATCGTAGTTGTTTCTGAACGAGAAAATAGAAGAAAAATTGTGATGATAGTTGAATCAATGTACTGAGATATTCCAATAGGATATAATAGGAACGAATCGTGGTGGAATGTTATTTGGTACTTTTACGTGAAAAAAAAGCTAACGTTTTTATTAAGATCCAGCTCTGAGGAACACGGGTTGGCCCACATTTAGGCTCATATTATTGTTCAAAGTTGTTTGGGGAGAGGCCCAATCTAATTGTTGTTGCTTTTTTTATTTAAATAATTTTTTCTCTGTCTATGCTATATTTTAAGACCGTAATGATAAATGAATATTGAAGTCAGAGCTACACGAAATTATATTGACACAGGGATTCTTTTTTTTCTTCTTTCCACCTGAAAAGCGTTTCAAAATTGGTTCTATAAGATTAGTTATAGACAATCAGAGCAATTAATCAGTTATTTATATTATTAAATTTTGAGTTACTAGATGTATCGACGAATTATTATCGTTCAGGTTTTCAATTATTCATAATGATAATGAAAGTTTTCGAACAGTTTACAGTCAAAAAATTTCTCACCTTATTTTGATTATTGCGTTAAGGGTGAACACAAAATTCTAAAATCTTTATTACTCGTTCAATGTTTACAAAGTTAAAAACAAATACATATTTTATATGTACATATAAAACACACAAAACGTTTTAAAAATAGCCATGCCTTCTTAAGATATTAAAACGTCTAGCCACTTTTATGTATATTTAAACTGCCCCTTAAAGATTTAAAAATTTAAGCATATTATACAATTTCTACTCATATTTAAACATATAAGATGAATTTTACACATGGATTTTTTACTTGCTTTGTTAATAGAAGAAAATTTTAACCTTTCAACAGTGAAGTTTCTAACAGAAAAAAGAATTTAAAATATTTTTTTTAAAAAAATAGCCTTCAAGTAATTCATTGTATTATGCACACAAAATATAAATTTACAATATATTGTGTTTTTCGATAAAAATATTAATCGCTAAGAGAATTTGGAATTCCAATCTCCCTTAAAAACGCTTAGAGAAAAATTAATACAAAGAATGAAGAACCATTGAAAATTAACACACAAAAATACACCGGATGACAGTTGAATAAAATGTATTCACCATTCAAATAAAAAAAAATCTCGTTTTTATTACACTTGGCAATATTTAATTTATTAATTTTTATCAACGTTTCGTTTCACAAGCGAATGCTTAACATTTTTTAATCGACGCGAACAATCACGATTGGAAATCGTCACGGTTATTTTTGAAAAAATCGTCTGCCCTCATTCAACGTGACCAATTTTCTTTTAAAAAAACATTTTTGATTTTTCCGAAATAGCAAGCCTTGATTTTTTTTTTTTTTTTTTTAATTACAGAAAATGTTTTACAGAAAAATATTTTAAAAAATACTCATCAATGAAAAATAAATGTTATGTTAAAATGTAGGAATACTCCTTCCTACATTTTAAACAAATCGAGGTAATTCACCTTGACAGGGCATTCTTTTTTAAAATTTTATTTAGAACAAAGTAAATGTATGTTCATATGCTTTCTTTTCAAATGTGAAGGAAAACCCGAATATATACTCAGCTACCGCAGGAAAATAGTATTTAAGTAACACACACACACAAAAGAAAGGAAAATAATGAGACAATGATGGTATTGAATTCCGAAAAGAAATTTTATATAAAAATAAATAGAATTCAAGTTAAAAAAAATAAAATGAAATTATTATCTAGGCAATCCATCCTGTTTCCTTATGATGTGATAATTCCATCTCACTACGCAATAATTAAATGTTTGTTAAAGATTTTTCTGTCCAGTTTAAAATTCTGTCCACTGTTAGTATGTTTAATAATGTTGAGCTAAGGTCTGATGATGAGATTAACAGCCGATTTAGCAGCTCTTTCCACATCATGAAAACTTAGAGCCATGTCATATTTAACATTCGATTGGTACGTGTGTTCGACATATTTATTAATATGCATGGTTTTGTACCACGACTGTTACCGAGTCTCTTTCTACCAATCCAGCTACTGCTGTCCTTCATAAGAGTATGCATAGCAGTTAATTAAGGAAGTCAATGTATAACGTTGTGCGCCAAAAGCCCCGGTTTAAGTGGTCTTGTTTAACTTTGCCATCACTCAATGAGACAGAAAGGATTTCAACACCCGGCGGGAATCCTAAATTTTGCCATCCTAATAAAAATAAAAAGTATCACGAACGCATTACGGGTGAGTAGAATTAAATTACTCACAATAAATAACATTATACGAGAATAACTACAAATACCATCGAAAAACTAAAAATAAGCATTTACCTTAACACTCCTATACATTCGACGAATCGTGTAAAACAAACTTGAATTTTCAATAACTAATCAATTAAGGTACACGTGAAACTTTATCAAGGGGGAAAAAAATAAACAACATCAACGCTGCAGCGCTCTTCAAAATAACAAAAAAGTTGGAAGAAATTAAACATTACCTGTTCATTTACACGTCTACGAGTTGTTCAAGGACCAAAAATCATAATGGATACACTAATCGCATTAGTTGTATGGCAACAGCGGAACGCGTCTATTTTTAAATTAAAAAATGAAATTCATTTTCTTACTTTGAATAAAATATTTGTCAAGATCTTATTTATAACTTTACACAAATGCAAGTATATTCGTTTGGATCAAATCTGACAACTCCATTCTGAACCATTTTCACTTGCCCAATAGCCTTGAAATTAAGTACCTATGTAGTCCCGATAACAATACAGGTATATGATTTAATGACAATGGCCTGATTCTGCTCACAGGATTAGCCAGCTCAGCAGCTTCCTATTTATGCCACCAGGGGCTATGGCCCCCTCTGCAACCCCCCACTACCATCACAGGTAAATAATTAAATAGTCCCTCATTAGTAAAGTCAAGCAATGTACATTTTACCTCCTTTTTAATCGCCCCCGCTTTTTTTGTACTTTTTTATTATTTTAAATTTCAGATTTGCGTGTCCCCTCGATTTGGTTCGGGTTTCCTCCACAATCTTTTATTTCCTTATTTTGTTTCTGAATATTTGTTATATATGTGTTCGTGTGTGAATCAGTTCTTTCTTTAGTCATTCTGTTTAATAATATATGTAGATTGTTCCCGTGGATATGTTCTCATTCTCTGTAATTTCGTTCATTTAATAATGACTCTTTTTTTTTTTTTTTTAAGTTTATTTAACATTAATTTTGTACCATGACTTAACGGGCATAATAATGAGCTGTTTATCGCTGACGCACTCGACAAGATAAAAAAATATTATTTGTTTTGTTTGCCTTCTTGAAATATTAAGATGTCAAATCTTTCACAATTCTTTTTTTTTAAAAATTTTTTTTTTTTATTTCCAATGGTGAGGTAAATACAAATATAAAAACTAGAACAGAGAAAAGAAGTGTTTGAAGTCATTGCTTTAAAAGTTCTCTAATGTTAAGTGTCATTCTTTCGTCGGAGTGATGCACACCGACGTGGGTGTCTATTCATTGGATCGGCCGAATTACAGAGAGGGCAGCCAGGGGTCGTTAAGATTCCACTGCGATGGAGATGCTCTGTCGGGAGACGGAATTGGAACGATTGCTTACCGCCGTAGACTACTCGAAATTGTCAAGAGAACTTCAGTTCTCCAATGCTTTGACTTAACCCTATCTTGAATAAGAGATTCATTACGAGAACTTTCGTCACCAATTGCTCGATATGCAGCTTTGCAGAATGGAATGAAAATCTCGTTTGAAGTAGCCTCGAGTCCCTTTTTGCGACACCGTCGGCTTGCTCGTTCCTAAAAATACCACAGTGATCAAGTATCCGTTGAAGTACCACAAATTTCATCCTCAAAAGGGCTAATTTTCAATTCTTAATGTAAAAAACTTCATTTTCATTACGCAAACTCGGTTTTTGATTTTGAATATAGTCTGAGGGGGTGGTTCTCTCCAGACCCTTTTGGCGCACCTCAGTTACTTTGGGCGAATGAATGAATCAAGCAATGCAGGAACTTCTATTGATTCGAATCGTTCTCCTAGAGTCGCTAGCCACTTTCTCACCATGCCTTGAAGCGGTCACGAATCACTTGCAAATTCTCATCTCGCCACGAGGTAACACTTTAGAACAGCTATTTTCTGCATGCGCACAATTAGGCAAATTGCAAGTATTCTGCGAGCTCACTTGCAGTATTAGAATTTATACCAATGCAGCTATCAGTAGAGTAACATTCATAGCAACAGCACCCCAATAGCAGCAACAACAGCAGAAGAAGAAACGGAGTTCTTTCTTTACTGATCCCGCATGCAGTCCTGTTGATGATTCCATCTACTCCTCTTCTGGATCCACTTCTCTCCATTGACGGCCTAAAACCAGCCGAGTTCCTCCAGGATCAACAGAAGACATCTTGCAACGAAAAATTCATACTTCTCGCTCCTCAATTCAGCACAGTTTTTCTCTGCAGTGGTTCTCTGGACACTAGAGAATCCTGCTTGCTATTGTCCAAGACAGTTATACTTCATCAATATGTTCCAATGCTACCTTGATAACTTTGTGATATGCAACAGTTTCAGTAATTCATTCACTATTAATCTGGTATCTTCTCCAGCACCATAATGATACTCTCATTTCACAATGACATATTAAATGACAAACAAATGATATTTCAAGTATTACGCTGTCCTGGATCATTTGGAACTTCCTTACCTGAGTCAGCGTAAGTCTGGTATATGCTTGAGCATCTAATTATCCCTCAAAAATAATCAAATCACAATATTGTTGCAAACATATGAAGCTTCCCTGCAACAATTCTTTGACGAAAGAAAAGAGATTTTTTTACAGAGATGCATCAGTCAGCAGAGGAAAGATGAGCAATGATTCCGAAACCCAGGCGACACATTTGGCGAGAAACCTGATAACTTTAGCGACAAATGGAAAATTCCCGAAAGTGAATCGGGGCAATATCTTCACGGGGAAGAAAGTTACGGAATTTTCCTATGTGACGTCACACCTGGCCGGAAGGAATATAAATACGCAGAGAGTCTGTTTTTGGAGTTTCTGTTGAGGATATCAATCGGGAAATCCACGGGGCGCTGTCGGTCCTTGGAAGTGAAAAAAAGGTCGGCTGTCGCAGACTAATCAGGCCCGAGCCATTAATATAACTTGCGAGCCGGATTCGTCTCTTTCGATTACTTTCTCTACCACAATTCTCACCATTAGACTCCCAGCAAATTTTAAATGTTATCACATTATCCTATTCATTGCAAGACGGGTATTTCTATACTAATTTATATAAGTCACGGTTCATTTATTGGAAGAGGTTCTTAAATTAAAAAAAAAAAAGTTATCGTACAAAAGTCGCCAAGGGTTCGTTTCAGTTGAAAACGCCTGAGAACTCCTTTAAAATTCGTAAAAGTGACAGTTCCGAAAACGTCGGCTGACTTTACATGTAGATAATATGTAAATAAACACATATGACTTACTAAAAATAGTATATAATCCAGTAATATTATATTCTTGACTAATCAAAAACAAACTACAGAATATTGATGAAAATCAAAGATTATTATAATATGATCTTAATCCACTAAAAAATCTGCATGTTCTCCAATTTTATTCACTTCAATTGTGAAATCTTAACAACAAGTTGTCGAGACTATTATGTAGTCAGACATTTAAAATATTGAAAATTTATGAGGCGATTTAGATTTACAACCAGTCGACTCATTTATAAAAAAAATTATTCTATTCTTAAAAAACTATTATTATGAAAGAACTTTTAAGGCAATTGAGACGCCATCGATGAGGGAAAAAAGAGCTTATTTTGTGCTCCTCCCTTTTTAAATGGAAATCATTGTAACATCGAGGTATTATCTGTAGATTTATGTACTTGTTCATACAAAGAAAGTCACATTTATATGAGCAATTATCTATTAGCAATTAATAACTGATAGCAGTATTTACATTAGTAAATTGTGTAACATTTTGGTACATCTTGCATAAAACCTACTGCATTTATTACTTTCAAAACTTACAGGATTCATCCGATTTAAAATTTCCTATTTTCAAACATAAACGACACAAAATAATAAGTAATGCATGAATATAAGGAAAACTGTGGAAAGAAGTTTTATATTGTGAAAAACAAATAGCCCTCGTGTGATCTTCGAGAAGCTAATTCACGAAAATTGTTTTAGAAGCTTTCACGGAGCTACCTTGCAGTGGGTTCGGTCGCAGTGGACAAGTTGACTTGATGTTACACAGCTGGCAACGTAAGTCACCTGATATGGTCGATTTCTTCTTTTGGGGGTTTGTAAAAGATAAAGTACGTGCGCCACTATTACCCACAAATTTATGTGAATTTAAACAAAGGATTTCTGCTGCTGTATAATCCATTACCACCATGCATCCCATTACCATCCATCCATCTGACAAAGAGTTTGGCAGGAATTTACAAATCGAATATTTTCCCTTTGCATTTATGCATTATTATCATTTGTGTAGTTTATGTATGAAAATATGGAATTTCGAAATCGGATGAATCATTCTCAGTAACCCTAAGTAATTATACCATTCTATACGCTGAACAAAATTGTAATTTCAAAAATTGAATTTAATAAAATGTAAACATTTTCAAATTTTACGATTTAGATTTATCATAATTTTTATATCAATATTATGCTACATCTAAAATTTGTAAACTTTTATTTAAAGGAGAAATTATTATTATGTTTACTTTATAGGGAATAATTGCCTGATTTAATAATGTGGATAATATTAGCGCTATCGATAGAGTAGAATTTTAGGAAAAATTACGAGAATTCTAAAAAAAACCATATTTTTTAAAAGAAAAACATAGAAAAATGCAAAAGCATATTTTTTCCCTCTATAGCATGGCATGTTTGTTTACTATGTTAAAATTAAATTTTAGTACGTTCTATTTATGAAATTGTCAGAAGCATTACATCAATTAAATCAGCGAATATCCTCTATCTTTGAACAGAAAAATAAAACTAAATAGTAATAATAATAAAAAAAAAATGTTTGAAGCATTTTAGTGTCTTAGTTATCACAAATATTATAATTCCTATTATCGAATGGGAGAGCCTAACCATTCCACTATTTGTCACGGGAAATAAATTTTGAATTAAGCCAAATGGCTCCACGGCCAGTCTATATTAACGGGACGCCAAGGGAAAACGGTGCGAAATACCAAAGCAATTTCAGACATTCTCCAACTTTAATCAACGGTTCGACAGATGTTCCATGTCTCTTATCTAGGAGGGTAAAAGGGCTGTAAGGTTTCGTCGACACGGGATCAAAAGTTCACTCAACTTCGGAAGTGACTCACACTTGAAAAGATAGAGAAGTCCTCGTTTCGTCAAGTCTCCCTGTTTAAAAGAGATTTTGAGCACGTATTACATCACACAGCTGAGCAATCTGATACCGCATTACATTTTTCTTTCAAGATAAGATATGAGGTCCATACTCGAGAAACTCCATTATTCTTTACAGCATTATTTTCCAAAAATTATAATAATTTCATGTATGTTAAAATTCAGAATAATTCGATTTTAAATGATCCAAGTCATGCGAATATTCACTAAAAAATCTCCAGTGACATCACATCGTGATTGCATACTTCATGTTCCACGACAAACGCGGCGATTGAGGGATTTAAGTGTGAAATATTTATTTTTCATCGTATTTTATGGCAACAAAAAATAGTTACAATTCTCTCTAGATGTATTTCATTCAATAATTTATCGTTTGCTTTAATTTTAATATCCAAGCAAAATGTTATGGATAGCTTTAATAAATTATTGTCTACTTTAATAATTCATCGTCTGCTTTAATTTGAACAGTATCAACAGCTTTAATAATTTACTGTCTAGCTCAGTAATTTATCGTCTGCTATAGTTTTAATGTTTCAGAATACAATTTTTCATAGCTTTAATAATTTACTGTTTACTTCAATAATTTACTGAAACACATTAAGTAAATTTAGAGAAAAAAAAAGCATCATTTATAAAAATACCACTTTTGAATATTTAGAAATACTATTTTGTTAAAGGATTAAAAAAGGGTAAAATTTTAATGATAAAAATGAAAAAACATACTTCTTATCAAATTGCAAAATGTGAATTCATTCGTAACGTTTCAAGTTCTTTCCCTCACATCGATTAAGTCTATGCCAGGGTTTATTCTACACAGATTTGGCGTCTATAGGTAGCACAAAGTTCCAATTTCCATTTAAGAATTTTTCATTAATTACAGAATGATATTAAATACTTTTTAGGTTTGTAAGTAAACACTGAAATTTTTTTTGAGAATAATTGCGATAGTATAATATACATGAACACTCTGAACAAAGCACAGAAACTTTTTTTTTTTTTTAGAATGTGTCTTTGACTTTAGCTCATTGATTTCTTCATACCTGAGAAGAATTTTCTGTCTATAACAGATAGAATTTTTTTTTATCTTTTGAAAAAGAACATTTTAAATCAATATTAAGATCCTCATCAATTCTATGAGTTTTTTATAAGGACACACACATCATTCAGAATATATTTTATCCAATTAAGCTTCTGTAGCTATCAAGTGATTGAAAACGTTAAAATTAAAAGTATTGCAAAATGAGAACAACATTTCAAACATAATTTTAAATAAAGGAGCTAAAATATACTTTGAGTAATGATAGCAGACTTGTCACATTATTAACGATATACACTTTTTCATTGATGCATTGAGTAGATCATTCTAACTAGAACAAAAGCCCTCAATATGGCCCCTCAAATTAAAGAAATTCACATTACTGACCACATTTAACAGGGCACATTTAAGCAGGGCATTTGTTCCCCTTACAACCGGACAAGATCCCCATTGGACAGCTGGACTTGTGAGGAGAACAAGCAACATTTCTGCTTTCCGTGAACTTTGACCTTTTAGAGCCTGATTCTCCTGGGAACCAAGAACACCCCCACATAAGATGTTTTAAATTTTGCAGGCATCAATTCCTACCCCCGGTTGAAGTGCTTAGTGACCAATAGCAAAGTTAATTGCATTCAGCTACCCAACTAAAATAAACCCATGGTTTCAGAAGAGGCGTGACCAATTCATTCTACTCAAATTTTCCGAAGAGAAGGACATTAGGGCTCAAACGTACGCCTAGAATGTTATGTCCGAGAATACTGCAATACTTAAACGTGAGCCAAGCAGTTTATCTTGTAAAGATCAACCTCAGTATTTTTAAATTAATTATAATAACATAGTGTAAATAGTACTTTTTAGGGATCACATCATTTAACGCAACCAACCAGCCAAACAAGTAACTTTTGGTATTTTGTTTCAAAAGTTGGTAATTTTTTCAGTAAAAGTAGGTTCGTCAGATTGTTGATTACATGTACTCTTTCATTCATGCATCAGTGTGCGCGATTCTAACAAGAGCAACAACCTTTCATATGGCCCACAAAACAAAAACATGCAAATTACATATTTTTAACGTTGATTGCCATATTAAATGTAATCTAATCTAATTTTAGGTATTTGGTTTTAAACGTGTTGGAACATTTCTCTTGGAGAGGCTCGAGAATTTTTTCCAGGCATCTCGATAATTTTTAGGACGAGTAAAATTATATTTTTCATATCAGGAAAAGAAGAATCTGTCACAATTTAGTTTTAAAAAAAAGTCAACATTTGAAACTATCTCCGAGCACAAAGCGATTTATCACGAGTGAGCGATGGTCAAGTTTGATGGCGCCAGATCCAGATATAGTTATGCTGCTCCAAACAAGGTATTACTGTGGTCCAGACGTTTGAAAAAAAAAGAGAGATACAAATTGGTTGACAGGAAGGAGGATCGAAAATAGAGAAGGATCGCTCTTGAGTATCCCGGGGGTTGTGTTACTTGTGTTTACTAAAGACTGTAAGTCTCATGGGAAAGGAAAAAAGGTCACTAGGGTGCCTCGGGTGAGTGATGCCCATATTTACCAGAAGAAGATAAGCCCTTAAAGGCTTACATAATGAGAGTTCAAAGGGATCAAAGAATTAATGTAAGAGCCTCAGTCTTCATCCATAAGGTTGCGGAGACCACACTTAGCAAGTTCGTTAGTGGTCCCCCTTACATACGGACAAGGTTCTCATTAAAGACATCTGGACTAGTGAGAAAGGGCTAACTACATTTCCGTTTCTAATGAACTTTGACATAATAAAGTCCGATTCTCCCGAGAACTAACCACGCCCCCACATCAGGTGTCCAATTTAGCAGGTGTCAATTCTTGCCCCGGTTGGAGTGCTCAGGACTAATAACTGTTTTATCACTTTCAGTTATCCAACCAAAACAAAGGAATATGTCCCGTGATTTTGGAAGAGGCGTGGTCAAATCCATTAGACCTAAAATTTCCAAAGAGAAGAGACATTGGGAACTCTACAAAACGTTCCACTAGAACGTCGCGCCAAAGGACAATGCAATACCTTTTTAGCGTGCGACGTGCACCCCAAAATGCGTAGAAAGTAGAAGTGCGACAAGCACTTTATTCTGTAAATATCAACTTAAGTATTTTAAATTAACTGTAATAAAAATAGTGCAAATAGTTATCTAAGTATCACATATTTTTCATTCAACGCAATCAAATAACTATGACACTACAAGGTCATTGAAGAGATTTTATTACTTTCAGGCTATGTTAATGTTCAACTGTTTAAGGCATCTTAGAGGACATTACCCGCAATGTTTAGGTCATTCTTATCCACACTCCACCTCATGATTTCACCAAAAATCAACATACAAAACTTCGATGGATAACAAAAGCTTTTAACAATTTAAGTGAAGTGATAGTATATAAGTGTGCATATATTTTCATTTTAAATTAGACTATACTCACAACTACTGATAGAAGTATTTCCTTGTATTATAATATTTGTCAGAAGAAAAACATTTTTAATATAAGGAAATTGTCACTGAGAGGAAACAATACAAACAAAACATTTATTAAAGTTATAATTTATATATTTATCACATATATGTGAATGCTATTTTACGCAATATTAAACTTTAGAATAATTTGAAGACACAATAATAAAAGCAATTAAACTTAAATTACGACTAAAAAAATTATCCGCAGACGGGAAAAAATATCATACATAAATTGTCGAATGAATAAATTCGAACCAATTAAATCATTAATTTTACGATATTCTAATTAATTAATTACTTATTCGGCCCGATAGTAGACAATTGTTTTAAATTTAAAGAAACAAAGATATAACAAATTCCGAAAAAAAATTTCGAAAAAATTTCCGAAAAACGTATTATTATTTTGGGTTAATCGTCAACAACTTAAAAATGGATTAAGATAACAAGGATTAGGCCTTGGGATATTTCAGGACAACAAAAGTAACATCTAATTTACGAAATATAAATATCTTGTTAGGATGCTTATTGAGCGTAATCGTTACTAAAGCACGATATTGAAGATTTCAGTTTAAACTCACGATCAAAAGTTGAGAAGAACTACTCACCTGAGGATCTATTTTGGGTATCACAGCTACAGCACCTCCCCGGTTTACAAGCATCCAACTGCTTCGAGCTCTTGGTGGGACTTCTTTCACAAAATTTCACGGCTTTTTTACCGTGCAAGCAGTTTATGTGAGACTCGACAGTTTGTGTCTCATTCTTTTGATCGAAAGAAGGCAGCAGGTTCTCGTTATTAAACGGATATGGAATATTCTTTCCAGTAAAATCTTGCAACAAGTTCTCGTCCTTGAAATTCTCGAAGGAATACGTCGGCTTTTTGTCGTGTATTGTAACATCGTGAACCGACAAGGGCGGAGACGACGACTTGCAGCTGCTGCAAGGGCTGCACTGCTTCGAGCCCGGACTCGAATGCAAGTCGTGGGTTGGGTGGTACTTCTTCAACGATGCATCGGCTTTCTGCAAGCTGGGGCATTTGGAATCGATGCAGTGGACATTCTGACGAAACCCATCGCAGAACACTTGCTTGTATTGAAGCGTCTCTCTATCTGGTGATTTACCACCATCGTTGCTACATATTACGGAAGAGGCACTGGTGCAGCGAATTGGTAAGTGAACCCTACACTGTCTGTCTTCACACTGCTCGACAGAGCTAGATTTGCGCAGTATGCTTCTAGGCATATGCCGTTTGTAAGATGGGTCAATGAAGTTGGCCTTCAATTTAGTAGCATCATCTACATTACAATAAGACGACGATAAATTTTGATGCTGGTTTCTGGAGTGTAAAGGATCTTTAGATGCGGAGCCGTCCATTTTAACGCCTTTGCCATGAGTCTTAGAGATGAGTATTTTTAAATCGTCCGGTAGTAGGACATTGAGCGATTCCCAATCTTTGATTTTGGTCAGATGCTTTTGCAGTATAGATTCGTACGCTCCGTAAGACTTGGGCCTTGAAGGTCGTTTTTGATTTATGATATCCTGCGGTAATTTGTATTCAGTCGGCGTCAGAAACACCGATTCGGAGTTTTCCTCGATGACAGATTTCAAAAAGCTTAAATCAGGAAGTGAATAGTTTGGATAACACACATAAATTGACTTTTTGTTATCTTTCTGCCGGGACTTCGTCTGAGATCCCATATTCTGCAAGGGAGATTTGACCGATGTTTGCGAAGAGGGAAACTTATTTGGCTCAGGTAATGCCGAAGTAGACTCCTTAAGAGTAAATCCAGAACTCGAATTGGAATTGTAGAGTGTGGATGTCTGCACCGACGAATCCTTCACATGCACTGGAATCTGAGTACCACAAGTACATGTAGTCGTAAGCACCACATTACTTTTCTGAACCGGAACATTGACCGTAGCAGGAGAACTATGGATCGGGATATTACCCTGAGAAGAATGCCTCAGCCTCTCGACAGAACTATGCCTGCTGCTGACATATCCACTCGAAGCTGGACTCGAGTCCCTCGACGCAGTATACTGCACGGTGTTAACAGTATCACAGTCAGTTTGATTACTACTTGTTTTGCAGCTGAATGTATGGAGAGGTTTGAATGCTTCAGGGCCACAGCACTCGTTGATGTTAAACTGCTTGGTCTGGGTGCTCTGAGAATGATTTTCAGCAGACGACCCGGATTTCTTTGTTAACAAGGCATCATCGACGGGCAGAGTGTAGCCAGCGTTTGATTTGCTCGAAGGGAATACATTATTGATCCTTTCCAGGTTGAGTCCAGTCTCTTGCCGATTGGCATGAGCGAGGGTATTGTTTTGTATGACAGTAATTTCCCCGGAAGAGTCGTCGCTACCAAAGGGATTCTTGCTGTCCCTCATGACTTCGTCCCCACTAGAGATGTCCGTCTCTTCCTCTTCTTTAATCGGAGTGGCATGGAAATGCTTAAGGGGCGGGGATGGATTGTCCATCAAACTATCTTCAAAGTACTGAGAATTGTCACAGTCCTCATTACCCGCGGTTGCTCTGATTTCCTCAATGTTGTTGTTATTGGGCACGTTATTTTCAGTGGTATTGTATAGGGAGTTGATATTATTGTTGTTCGTCTCGGTCAAGTTTTGGACCGAGTTCCAGTCCAGAAGCTGAATGTTATCCACGAACATCCTAGTATCATTATCGTTCTGACCAACGGCACGATTCTTGTCTTTCTGGTTTGGTTCCACAGTGTCGTCGGTATGCCTTTGAAGTGGTTTGATCTTGTCAGATATGTTTAAGGAGTTTTGGAGACTAGCGTTACGGAAATTTAGAGGTTGCAATATCAGAGAGGTCGACGAGTCCGATTGACCACTCGACCCTATAGACGAATTACTGGCTACTTTGTGTTTCATGAACAGTTTCAGAAGTGAGATTGAGTGCAGGCATTCCTTACTTCCAGCAACATGCATACCGGTCGCTTGATAATTCTGAACGATCTCATACAACGGGAAGCGGTGGTTGCCGCACCACTTGGCCCACTGATTTAATTGCTTGTCCGTGATTAGCACGGAATTATTATTCAAATTTGGTAAACTTTGGCTCTTGTTTGATATTTTGGTGGAAGAATCACAACTTCTTCTTCTCGTCACTTTGTGGCTCTTCCACAGTTTACTCCACGTGGTAAAAGCGACATCTGACTGAACCATTGAGCTCTGCTTCTTGAAACTGGAACTATAATTGATCTGGACCGCGCCAGATAAGCTGCTTTCTCCTTCACTGCTCCGACAGACATCCTGGTAGTCAGAATCGTCAGAGAATTGAGTACTGCTGCCCTCGAAGACTATTGTATAATTGTTCTTGTTTGCTTTACACGTAAGGACCAAGTCTTGTTCGTAGCTAGAGCTATTGTCTAAACTGTCTACTGATATTGTAGCCTGAGCTGGGGGTTCTCGCAAGGGTGAGAAAAGCGGTTCGTCCTTGCAGATGGAAATTTCATCTTCAGAATGACGATTACTGGAATGAAAAACACATCGAATTATATAGAAACACAATCAGAAATAAATTTCATTCAGTTTTATGAGTAATATTTTGTAGAATTTGTTTTACTTCACACAACATTTTTGCAACGAAAGCCGTAGACATCCGAATATAACATTGAAATACGTTAGCAAACATTTAACACTTGTTGCAATTCAATGAATACATCATATAAGGTTACATATATATGGCTACCCTGATCCACTTCGCGAACTTAACGTTCAGCCCCCCAAAAAAATCGCCAAGTTTGGCAATTTTTGAAATCGCGCCAAATGGTTGGGCTAAACTGCATTTTCACCAATTAAATTTAATTAATATGTGAAAAAAACTATATTAACATCTAGTGCCAGCCACAACAAGTTAAAAAAATGTATTAGAAATTGAGTGAATGAATAAAAAGTATTAATTAAAGATTGAAAATTTGAACAAGATATATATATATATATATATATATATATATATATATATATATATATCGGGAAAGTGTGAGCTAATAGTAATAACTGGTATTATAGTTTCCTTCGTATATCCGACGTAAAAATCACTCGTATCGAATGGCTCGATACAATTGATAGCATGCATAATATCGAAAGTTTTAAATATTCATAGCATTGCATTATTCTATAAAGAATCCCTTTGTTGGCTGCACTGGTTAATTTATTCCTTTAACTCAACAAAATGAAAGCGTAACTGTCAAAAGAATATTACTATTAATAAGTTACTTTCAAAACTAAATGTGTGAAATTTGAGATTTACGCCGCAAGAGAGCCGAATCTAGCTATGCTGCGACAAACAATGTGTATCATTGATGCAGACGTTTGAAAAAAAATGAAAAAAAGGTAACAAAGGAGGATCACTGAAACACCCCGGAGCACGTCATTCGAATTTACGAAAAACAGTAAACCCCCATTGAGGAGAAAAAGATCATTTGGATACCTCGGTACTACAAGAGCACTAAAAAGAACCCACAGCAAGCAAACGGTGTATATACGTACCTTCTTGCGGAAGTGTCCAACTCCAGTCCGTTAAGTAGTGATCCCGAGACAGATGCGCACTGTTCGCCCCTGCTCTCAGACTGAAAGTCCCCGCTGTAGATGGCGGGCAGGGCGAGGATGGAGTTGATGTCCTCGGAGCGGAACGTTTCCATGTCGATCTCGGCCAAGTTGGCGTCGATGTTCTTGGACAAGTCATCATAGCTCAGGTCTTTCTGATGCAAAGACGCCCCGTATGCCGCAGTGGTGGGGGAGCCCGCGGGGGACGAGGGACACTTCCTGTAGAAGAGAACACAACGACTAGTTGAAAATTCATGTGCATTGAATGACAAAAAAGTTATCAACGGTAATGAATACATTCTACAGCAGTGATTCTCACCACGGGATACGGGTTTTCTTATGCATAAATAACAAGAGATTGTGAGTCGAGAAAGATTAAAAATTGGTTAGGCCTCGAAGTAAATTTTTGACTTACAGTTTATAACGTGAGCTCAACTGCGTTTACGTCTACAATTATAACTTAAGGGATTTCTTTCAACGTAATGCTATTAGAATAGAAAATCTGTACCAAAAAATGAAGCGTGACTCATGCAGAATAGATTAGAATTATTGAAGTGTAATGAATGAATAGAATTGTGGAGATGCACATATAAGCAGTGAAGCGCTTAATACGAGGGTTGGTAGTTCACTCAGTGGCAGAGATAGTGAGTTGAAGTTATTATCAATGTGAGATAACTGTACCCGCTGAATATGGAGCTTCAGGAATGAACACAGAGAAGATCTACAAAAAATCACGGATTCGAAACCTTACCTCTAAAACTGCTAAGGACTCGAATCCGACTAGTTCGGTAAGTCATTACATTAAACGTTAGATGATATGCGTAAAGGACCTTTCCGACAGATAGATTAGGAAATGACATTTGCATATTCATATGGATGAGGAAAATAAAAAGCCTTTCGGCATTAGAGGGTTTTTCTGTCCCCTTGGAGGGAGAGGTCAGTTGACCTTGCAGTGCAGGAGGTATTTCGAACCCTCGACCAGTGGGTCCAAAAAAAAAAAGTTGACCAGTCGCTTTTTGCTGTGCATTTATCAAACTGAACCAAATGTCATGTCCCAATCGGGCTAGTTATTAAGTCGTTTTACCTTCTGGCGTTGTCATTGAAGAGAGCCGCCGCAGCTTGATTATCATCAATGTGCGACTTTCTATTCATTTTACAATTGATTAGTGATTCTTTTAATTGAAAATACTAATGAAGGAGAAGGAAGTAATTGCCGGGGGGACATTACAAGTCTTTTATATATTTTGCTTCCGCAATCCCCTAATAGACCCGTAACATATTACGCAAGAGCAAGTATTTGCATAAATTTTTACTGGCTAAATGTATCTGTTATCGAATATTGTCCATGTGCCACTCAATGTCCAAATTTCATGAAGGTTTGTAATGTTGTAACACGTGCATCCGTTTGTGATGCAGTTCTCTTAAGATTTAGAAACATTCCAAAAAAGCGCAATTTTTCATTTGAATTTCGAAACACATTTTACACCAGCAAAAAAAAAAAAAAAGATTGATTCAAATAGAAATAAGTAATATGATAAAGTACGCTGCTCTCTTAAAGACAGCGAAGTCAGAATGTAAAATTAACATTCGAGCGTTTTGTTAACGGAAAAAGTGTTCGAATCTCGGATCCTATTCTTTAACATTACGCGATAACAGTCTTCAATATCATATATAAACATATGGCTCAATTTTTTATTTAAAATTACGATAAAAAAAACCTGATAATTCTTTAATGAAAATCTTTCAGTTTTACATTCTTTTCCAAAAATTAAACGAATAATAAAATGCCGAGAACAAGTGTGTTCTACAACAAACTTACTGGTAGATCTGGTTTCACTTATTTTACAATAAAAACTGCAACGTAGGTCAATGTTATTTTCTAAATTAACCCGGTGACTTTGCACAAATTGAAAAATGAAACGTGATCTATGCAAATTGGATGAACTAAAAAAATTTAATGAATCGAATACAAAAAACGAACGCAAAAGTGAAGCCAAACTGAATAGAGAATACGTTGGAAGTTAGCGGCTAAAGGAAAGCGAGTAGTCGTAGTTGACGTGTGTGAGCTTCCCTCGATATCCGATTGATGACGTATGTGAAAGCATGACGTGTGTGAACTTGCATCGACGAGTAATCGTGGTTGACGTACGTGAACTTGCATCGATATTCTACGGACTGTTGAGAGGAATGTTCAACAGTAAGCGGACGATGGTACATCCCCTCGAACAACCAGTTCTTGCGTTTAAACTCGCTCGATCTCAATCAAGTGGAAAAGAGATTAATATGATTTTAATCAATGCTAGATTACACTCGCGTTCAGGTTAGAAAACTGACGGACAGACAGAGAAAGAGAGCATCGTCATAGTTGAAGCAATTAAAAAAACAAACTAAAAAGCATAATCAACAATTCCTTTTCATTTGACTGATTTTTTGTGAGCTAAAACATTAACTTAGTGACACAGACCTCTAAAACGAATAACCTGGAGGCACTACAAAACTACTAAATGAGGATATATTTTACATTTAGACGCATATTTCGCAGGGCATATTTTTGTCATTACCCTTGTGTTAATAATACATATGAATTACTTTCTCTTTATTCTTTTTTATCTAACGTTTCTTTCAAATATAATCAGTTATAGTTTTCCGAATTCTACCAAAATCTTTTTAATGTACACGTCATTTAATTTTTATGAAATGCCGATGTAAAACTATATTAAAAAATTTAAAAAGTTCTATGCAAAGTTTTGTAAAGAATAGATTTAGCAATCCTTGGTGCGCTTTTTTTTATAATTATCAATAAATTACTCAATTAAATACAAGAATTAAAGTAAACGATGAAATATCAAGAAATGGACAATAGTAAACTTTCCCGATATTAAAATTAAAAGAAACGGTAAATTAATAAATTGAATATTTTTAAGCTAAATGTAATTAACATTAAAGCAAACGATAAAAAATTGAAAAGTGATCTGGCACGTCAAAAGTGATCCACTTAAAACAAAACTCCTTGGTTGGTTAAAAAAATGGCTGCTTCACAGCTGCCTTAAAATTCTGATTAATGTTATTTATCTTCGGTCATATCTTGATTCCAGTTTACATATGATTTAAGGTAATACATTATAGATAGGTAAATAAAATACTTAATTTTTATATTTGCTTCACTTCAATTCAATACAAAAAATTGGGGTAAATTGATGATGATATATTTTTGAAAAGTGAGTTCATTAGTGGAGAAAGTAGTTATCAGACATATATTACATATATTTTATTTCAATCCAATAAGAAATTCAGGAGAAATGTATTGTGACGTATTTTTGAAAATTAAGTTCGTTACTGGTGAAAGCAGATATAAAATATATACGCAAAATAAGATGATTTTTGAAAAGTGGTCAGGTATGACATTTTTGGGTTAACTAAAACAATAGCCCCTTGGGTGGCTAATAAGTTCTTAAATATGTTGTTACGCAAACTAAAGAAAACCTGTCAACACAAAAATTGATAGAAATTCGTAAAATGACGAGGTACGAAAAACATTGGATTAAGTTAGATGTCTTTATCTTAATGCCAGATGGGTTTTTTTAAAACCATTTCAATTTAAGGAAACAAGGAAATACTGATAATATTTCAAGTTGCATGATACAATTGTTTGCCAAGCACTTTCTCGTTTTGTACCACAAAAAATCCCTAATACGGCAAAGGAAGTATTTAGAACATAATGATTCTTAAGTTATTACTTTTTAATTAAATTAAGATACAGCCAATCCTTCTATAACAAGACTGCTACATTCCTAAAAAATCCGTGCGATATATATATAAGAATTAGTATAAAAATATTAACTAAAGCAATTTTTCTCGAAACATCAGATTAGTACATATTAAATAATTTTTTCTACGTCATTATTGCTAAGACACTTTAATCGAAGGCGTTTTCTTCTTCGGCATCATATTATGTTCTGTGCTCTATTTTTCACAAACCAAAACTGTTATTATAGGCTGCTAGTTTTGAGATGCGAGATTTTATAACTTTCTTTATATAGTGTTAAACACCCGTGGAGTCTTGAATTGTACGCTTTTTTTTTTTTCAAAGGAAGGAACTTTATTTATAAAATATCACTTCAACCGTTCGGTTAAATATCTTCAAAGTTGAATTTTTAATAATTTCTTCCAATGTGATATCTTAAGCTCTTTATTTTGTTCCATGTTTTAAGAGGATTTTCCTGATTTTGAATTTTGGTCTTAAAAATTTCACCGTCAGGGGATAAAACTAATAGTCGACAGACTTCCGAAATTCTCGAGCCGTGTTACTTACACAAGATTTTGAAAAAAGCAAATGTGGAAGAAATAAATGAGAACATTTTACCTGTATAAATCTTTATTGACGTTATCCTTGACATTAGAATATTGCTCAAAAAAGGAGTCGTCCAACGACTTCTGGTCTGTCGTCTTGACGCTAGGAGCTAGAAATTGATTGGAATTCCAGTCAGAGTCGTAGCACGAAATGTTCTGACTAGATTGATCGCTGTCTATCATGCCTTGCACGGCACCTGCAAAGAGAGAACGAGTCAAATTAGAAATACGCACACCCATAAATACAATACAGGGGAATTATCACCAATACAGATTTTCAATTCTTAATAACTTTACGTTCTTCTAAAATTTAGCAAATTCAAACACTGAAAATAAATAATAATAATCATAAAACTTTTGAAACGGTTTGGCTGTACAGGGATACGTAGCTGTTACCACGATCATGAAACAAGTGGTTTTGATTTGGCGTAGTCCCTTTTGAACACTTTGATTCAAAACATGAAAGACCCGTTGAAGGTCATTGAACATTTCATTCTTAGAAGTGTGAATCTCAATTTCAGGATGAAAGGGTGCTCTTTGTGGATGCCCTCCATCCGTCCTGGCGAAACAGTTAAATAAAGAAGTGCACCAATAATTTGGCACATTCACTCAAGTCATTTCACACGGACACATTAACACAGAGAAGTCACCCATAAAACACTTTCATTCCTGTACACGAATAATTTCACCAATTGGGACACCATGGTCATCCTCCTCTAAATATGTAATTGTTTACTTAAACTGTTAGTTTAAAAAAACTAATTGGATGCATCAAATGATAGTCTCTTCATTTGAGTTATTGTCCTTAATTTTAATTGTTTTTTCTCGATCACTCCATTCGGCCCAGTTGTTTAATTAATTTATTCGTTAATCTCAAAATTATCAGTTTTAAATAAATAATCTAAATTCAGAGAAGAGGTTTCTGCATCAGTAGCAAGGTGAAATCGTTTAAGTTACAAAAGTTCCAATGCCTTCACGACATCATAGTTATTTAAACTAAATTCATCAGAACACTATTAACGTTAGATGAAAGAAAATTAGGAATTAAAAATTAAAAGTTAATGCGTAAAAGAATTAGGAGTCAATTTGATTATTATTGTCGCATTGTAACGAATCAGAATATTTTCGCACAGATTCTCGGTCGTTAAAAATAATCTGCCACGGAAAACATACAAATGGGAAAAGTTTTTAAAAATTTATTCCTCACCAAACCACATAAAATGGGTCTAAATATAGTTTGGAGAGAGAAACTATTTCCCCCTTAAGATACCTCTCCTCTCCAATTTAAGTTCTGTTAAAATGGAACTTTCAACGTGGAACTTTTTGAACATGGGTTTTCTTTCAAACGTTCAATAAAAATTTAAATTAAAAATTTATTTTTTAAAATTTTTTTTAACAAAATAATAATTAAAAAAAGAGTTTAAGCAATGACCCTTTAGCCTTGGCGACGGATTTGGCGATCATTTGGCGTAAAATTTAATTCTTTAAGTTATTAATTTTAAACAATTAATTTTTATTAATTATAATTAAATTATCGTATTGTCATCGAAAACAATCGAGTACAGAAAATTTTAGCTGAATTGAGCGCTTTAAAATGTGAGAAAAAAGCTTTTAAAATTTTGAACCAGACAAGATTACAATGCGAGTTTTTTTTTTTTTTTAAAAAAAAAACACTGATGTTAAAACAATTAAAACGCTTAATTAAGAAATGTGCCACATAGTAACTGCTTTTATCATCGATGTTTTCGCCTATTGACATTCTTCGCAATTTGAAGTAACAAACTGGAAAAAGGATCAACAATATTTATCTTGTCCGGGGCCTGAACGTAAATGAATGTTTTGTTTTATATAACAATCGTATACGAGGGTGGATAAAAAATACATATTTTTAGCAACAGATTGTGCTTCTGAGGCAAGCTGGAGTAGCCCTCGTGGGCTTCCCTCTATTAAATGGCGCCAAAACTGGGACGTCCTAGGTTCGCTTGTCTGACTTAATTGTGCAATAAATAATAAAGTTCATAAAAAATCAGGAAGATAAATATTATATTTTTACTATTCTCTCGATAGAACAATCAACATTCTAGATACTCATAACGCCTGTCGGTGCAAACCCACACGCGTCTTCAACTAGAGAGTATCTTATTTGAATGCTTATAAAGGTGGATCGAATCCGCATCAATGTCAACTATCACATGATCTCTTGTCTGCTATCTCCTCTAGCCTTCTATCTACTATCCTTCCTTCTCTCTCAACACTCGCCCCTGCAATCTTCTACTATTGTTGCTACGGTTTCCTCCTTCTATATCCTTATTCTTCACATTTCTATTTACAGTAACTCTACCGTGCATAATTTATGAGGTTTTAGAATCAATCAAGGTCTTAGAAATGTTGAAGGGAAGTATAGGCGTTTTCTAATCGCCACAAAACAAACGTCGCACTGATTCAGATATTAGTTTTGAATGGTGTTGCGAAAAAATGCCGTCGTCAACGAGACCTGGATTCATCATTATAAACTGGAAACCAATGGGTTGCTTCTGATGAATCTGCTCCAAAGAAGCCGAAGACGGTCTCACCGACCGGAAAAGTTATGATGACAATTTCTTGGGATGCAAAGGGCGCCGTTCTCACGGACTTCTTCGGAAAAAATAAAATAAATAAAGAAAGAAAAGCGAAAAATTGACAACACTACAATCAATTACCCCATTCCTAATACGTGTACTTTTTGAGCCACCCTCTCAAAAGGTTCGGTGAAACAAATTCATACATCAAAACCGAATAAGCTTGTTTTAGGAACGGGACACGACTTTATCAGGAACCAACTTTCAAGTAACATTGCTGAAAGTCATAAGTGGTATGGAGTAAAGGGCTGATAACTCTCACTTTCGCATTATCCGGGGAAAGGTTCTTGTTGCTCAACCTCGTGATAAACCGTAACAGAACTTTTTTTCCCTCCAAAAAAAAAAAAAAAAGTTCCGTTAATGGTGGCAGGCAAGTAAAGACCGTCACATTCTAAAACTTTTAGAGCGGAAGCAAATGACACGGTTCGCAGAACAAATTACTCATCCTTCCCTTAACATATAATGAGATAAGATATTATGTTGTTTTAAGATTCAGTTCACAAGATTCCAATTACGACGGTCTTTGATAGCACGTTGAAAAGGGTTAAATCGTTTTATCGTTCGGAATTAACAAAAGGAATGAAAAATGTGCCCGTACGGCGATATCTACGGTACACTCGCCACGATGACTGGTTTCAATGGAAAAGAACTTTTTTTTTTCTCTCTCCTTCTAAGACTACATTCTCAGAAAAAGAAAGAAATATGTTCATTTTTTCTCGAATGGTTTCGACCAACCGATACACAGTAAATTTCCCAGTGGATTTCTTAAAATTCAAATAAGTAGAGGGCTTAGTTTAGTTTTTTTTTATTATTAACGTCGCACTAGAAGCAACACGAGGGTTATTGGCCACGGACCTCGGTAATTTTACACCACGGTCAAGTGACGAGGACGACACCTGAGCTGGCTTCCCACCTCTCCTAACATCCACCACGCCAACGGAGGACTTTAGCGAACAGATTTAACGTCATCTGCCTACACGGCGGTCTTTGGCGGACAAGAATCAGACCCGCATGAACGAAAACCACGGCCAGTAGTCCACGACCTTGACCACAATACCGCGACCCATAAGTAGAGGGTTGGTCAAAGAAAATAAAACTAGAATTTGTTACTTATGGCTCCTATTAGTGCATATATTATTGAACGGTTCTAAGTGAAGTTTTTAAACAAAAAAAAAAAAAAATCACCGCAGTATAACAAAGCATTCACGCTACGTTTATAGTTTTATTAATAAAAATGTTTTTCACCAAACTAAAAACAAATGATGTTCTGTTAGTAGTATTTTCCCCAGCGCGAAAAGCCGTTCCCTAATTGGTTAGTCACATGAAAAGTTTCTCCGACTTGAAACTCACCCAATCGATAACATAACTAGTATGTCTTTTTTTAAAAATAAAG
>BMAW01104466.1:162330-240276 GCA_019974015.1 Nephila pilipes | reverse complement strand
GAGTTCAAATACAATTTTTTAAACTTGTAGTGGATGACACTCGATGTTAGTACAGTTTTTTCCAATATTAATTCATTAATTAAATTTAATTGGTGGAAATGTAGTTTAGCCCAACCACTTGGCGCGATTTAAAAAAATTGCCAAACTTTGAGATTTTTTTTGGCTGAACGTCAAGTCCACGAAGCGGACAAGGGTTGCCACATTTGGCAAAATACCGCCAAATAATTCATGTCGTCAAGGATGGTTGGACTAAACTGCATTTGAACTATTTAATTTACCGGATGAATGAAGAAACAAGCCAATGCTTCTACTATGTCATTTGTCATGCAATGGCAAAGTTGGTAGAGCGTCGGAGAAGAATCTTCATGCCTTTGGATCGAATCTCGTCGAAGCATAAATTTTTTTTATTTGATTTTCAAATAATTAATTTTAGTCATGACGAATAAATGCCAACTTTTGTTGTTGTCTTGCTCACTTCGGGTATAGATTTAATGTATAATAAACTTTGCCACCATATAAAAACGTTGGTTTTTATTTAAATTATTTAAAGAGAGTAGCGTATTTATTAATAATATGACTTATTTCTTTCTGAATCTATCCCTTTCTTATGGGGTAAAATATGTTTCATCTTCTATGCTATAATGTTAAATGGCCTTTAAACTTTACGTATTCAAGTGAGACTTAGTGCATTTTTGAAATGTTCCTCACACACAGATGTATGTGTTACAACGTCGCATATTTATACGAAACTCGGAACAATTTTCTGCCTGGAAACGTGTTCGAAATTTCGGCCAGGTTATTTGACATTAGGCGAAGAGACGACCTTAATCGATTTGAACTAAGATTCTTCCACCATTGCAAATAATGCGTTTATTTCAGAAAGATCTAACTAGTTTTAATCAGACCCGGACTATGATAAATTGACGCCACAGAAGAGATAAAAAAAAGAGGATTTAGTCAAGGTTTCCGGTTAAGAAACAGAACAGAACAAAATATAACGGAACAGGCGAGTTAAAAAAGCTTCAAACAAGGCCATAACCCACGCAAAGGAAAATGAGTGCCAGCGATTAGGAAGATTTTTTTTTCCAGCACTGCTAAATTGTCATCAGAGAATTCCTAAATAACACAGGGAGTCCGCTTAAGTTCTTGTTCAAACTGAAATTTGATTTTTTTAAAAATAATTAAATGCCTCTCGAGAAAAAATCATAATAAAGAATAATGAAGGCCAATTAAATTTTCATTCTGTTAAATCTTAAGAGTTTCTGATTCGTTTAAAGGTAAATGCAACGATAAAAATTTCTGAAACCTTCAGAGAAATAATATTTTATTCTTTCAAATTTTGTTCTCTGGCCAGTGCCTGTTTTCACAAGTCATGCAGATGTTCATGAATGAGCTAATAAACGTTGAAAAGTGAAGCCGAAGCGAATTATTAAAAGTAAATTTTAAATTATGTTAAGGCTTCCATCTACCCGCCATTTTGATTTCGTGGGCGTAATGTTAATCCTATGGAATTTCGATTTTTCCTCCCACATCTTTATTATTTGATCTATGTGAATGCAATAAAGTGCATCTGAAAGAGCAAAAAATAATGAATCAGCGGAATTTACTTTTTCCCTCAGATTTTTAAAAATATTTTTACTCCTATTTTAATGATTCGTTTGCGAATATTTCTGGTATTTAAAAAATCGGAGGAAAAAAATAATTCCGCAGAGGCATTCGTTGTTTTTGCTCCTTCAAATGCACTTTATTGCATTCAAATAGATCAAATAGTAAAGATGTGAGAATTAAAGTCGAAATTCCACAGGATTAACATTACGTCCACGAAATCAAAATGGAGGGTAGACGGGAGCCTTAAGGTCTTGGATAAAACATACATTACATGAGCCTAATCTTTGAATTCAGAGAACTTAAATAATTCCTGTTTTAATGCAATATATATTTGTCTTTGAAACGCAGTGAAAAACTGAAGATGAGAAAATCGAAATATTTTTTTTTATGTTGAACGATGCACGAGAGGAAGAAATAAATAGAATAAACTCATCAAAATTTTTCATGGCGCAACATTTTATTAATTAGAAATCCCACTGAAATTTACACTTTCAGGTAACAATAAAGGCTAATAATGCAAATAATATAATATATAAAAATATCATAAAATGAGTGAAAGGGGAGTTTAATGACGTAAGAGCCAGATATGGCTGTGATGGGCCAAATAAGGCGTCACTATAATCTATACGTTTGAAAAAATGGAAGAAAAAGATTTTATCAAAAAGGAGGGTCGAAAAAGAGAGAAGGATCGCTAAGCTATCCCGGGGCCGCGTCACATGTATTTACCAAAGACAGTAAACCCCATAGGAGAGAAAAAGAACACCAAGAAGATTCGGGGTCTTGATTCCCCTCACCTGTCAAAAGAAGGACCTAAATATATCATTCATTATTTGAAATGAAAAATAATTAGAGAATTATATATATTTCTTGAATAATTAATTTTTTTAATGAATTATGATTCGAATATGAACAGATAAATCAAAGGAAAAAAGCATATCAAATATTCATTATTGTTTTGAAAGTTTTCGAAACAACTAAGAGAATAAGAAACTGAGAAATAATATAATTGGCTGTCTTGGGTTTTGTAATGAGATGCGAAGATCAACAAAGTTTTAATGGATCCAAGCCATCCAAATAAACAATTATATTGTAATTAAAATTGGTAAAAACCAAACATTGACGAAAAAAAAAAAAAAACATTTTCCAAGTTATTGCACACAAGCATGCACAAAGAAGACAAAATAGAAAAATATCCAAACAAAACTACATCTAAATTATTCGTAATTTACTTCACATAAATAAATAAAAAAAAATAGGAGTTTTGTTTCAGTGTCTTTCAGCATCAAATTGTCCACAAATAGTTCGATATTGCCCATCGCTTTATTTAATTCAAAAATTTTTGTTTCGTGTTTAAAAGGGGAAAAACGCATGAAATTACATAATATTTTGTATTATTTCATGTTAACCGAGTTTTCATCATAAGCGTTATCGTATTCAACACTTTTTTACTAATATAAGTTTCAATTCCTTTAACAATAAACCCATTCTTATATATTCAATATAATTAATTTTTTATAAATACCAATTGATTTAATGAGACAATGTTCTACTACAGCAATAAAAAGAAATAACACCGGTAAAAATCGAGTTTTTTGAACATGGGTTTTCTTTCAAACTTCACACTTTGCGTTCCATAATTTTTTTATACCTTGAATTTCAAGAGCAAAAGGGAACGTTGAGACAAAATGAATTTACTCCGTAATTAGTTTTAATAATTTACTTTATTATTTAACGTTTATTAAATTTATCATTTAAAATAAATACGTGTAAAAATGTTTACTTCAATTAAGTAATATGTTAATCAATTAAGCTACAAGTAATTAAAATGAAAACAAACGATAAAATATTAAACGACGGATTAGGGGACCGTTTGGCGAGAAACTTGGCGTAAAATTTAATTTTTAAAATAATTCGTTTTAATCAATCAATTTTTATTAATCATACTTAAATTATCGTATTGCCATCCAAAATAATCGTGTACAGAAAAATTTCAGCTCAATTGAGCGCTTTAAAATGTGAGAAAAAAAAGCTTTTGAAGTTTTGACCCAGATAAAGTTACAAAGTGAGTTAAACAAAACTCTTTAAAAACAAGTGATAGATTTTGTTACTTGTAATGATGCAAAATGGGCCAGATTATCAAGGATAGCGCCTGAGTATTTATTTGCTAAAGAAAAAGATAGCCGAAATTTTTTGAAGGAAATAATTTCAACGTGATCGAAAACTATGTTTCACTTTATTCAATTCCGTTACATTAATCTTATAATTTCGAATAAAACGTGCGCAAATAATTTCTTTGAAAGAAAAGGAATCACCCACGTGTGTGCGATATCAGAAAAATCAAAGCTTATTAGACTTTCTCTGGGATCCGATCTGAAATCTACCAGATAAATCTTTATTCTATTACAATACCGGTCTCAGATAAGTTGCCGCCAGTCTTCCTTAACCAGATGCTTTATTTTTGTAAACACTGACAAGCATTATCGGGAGTTTACAAGCAGCGCGTTCCGCGGGCGCTGTTTAGGTCAGAGTTCACACGTGGGATTAAGACGCAGATAAAAACGATAAACTTAATCACACAAAAGAGTCATTCACAATTCCTACGCATTTCTCCCGACAGTGAACAATGTCTTTGAAAAGTTTTCTGAAGAAATAGCTTCGCCGTGAAGCATCGGGTTGCTCATAAATTAAAAACAGTTTTCTCTTTTAAGAAAAATCTCTATGAGCAACAGAGCCCTTCGCCTCCAACCATCAAAAAAAATCGTCATTAAAAATCGCTCCGGTGATGACTCAGTGTTCGCTTTCTTTAGAGCAGATTCGAAGTCTAAGGAAATTAATGTTTTGATTGTTGCTCGATTTCCGGAGAATCGTTATGAATACGAGTCTAAACGCTTAAAGGAACAATAATCCAAAATTCAAGAAGACAGGAAGAACGGTGCTTTCTACCACATTTATTACAGTCTCTACGCGCCAATTATACATAAACAACTATTTATATTATTTACAAATATTTGGCTTCCAAACAGCCCATACATTTACTATTCCGGGCAGAACAAATTACATCCTAACAAGAAAAACCCGCCTTAAGTGGTCAAGTATTAAACGTAATCTGAAATCTTTCCCATAATCCCACGGGTTCTCACTTTAGGCGCTCACACAAGGCGTCTCCTGGCGGTATCCACATAAGTTACTTCCAACACAACGAAGGTGACAATTCAACTCAAATGACGACAAACTCGATGCAGTAGCAACAGAAAACTGATTTGATAGCAAATAGTAGACAAATCAAAACTAATCTATGAATCAATGTAAAATTTGTTTTAATGCCATTTAACAGATGGCAGCACACAATGATAGCAACATCAATTTGCCTTAACAGCGCCATCTGCCAGCAAAACGGGTCTTTTTTTTTCGAGCCACCGTCGTAGGTCTAAGGGTGGAATAGCCTTTGGTTGATTCACTATACGTTTGAGAAGTGTGTGTTACATGACACCGACCTTTTGAACGGCTGCCAATTTCCCATCAGACAGTCGAATGCATTGTTTTGGAAAGTTTCATGGCCTCTCTATGGAATGAGCCACGAGAAAAAGCAAAGTTGCTTCGAATGCACTGAACATACGTCCTAAAATAGTTAACAGTTTTTGGAAAACACGTAATTACAGTCTCGCATTCCTCGTAATCGAAAACTATTGTTTGGTCTACAGAGATGATATACGATAAATCGAGTTTAAAAATTGCAATCGCTGTTCAATTAATAGAATACAAATAATAATAAAAAGAAATGACATAATTCTAAATAATCAAGTACTTAAGTTACCACAAATTACTGGCGATCATCGAAAATTGCATGTCCTTAAAACAACAAGCTTAAGGAATTAAACGTCAGGTTAGCACATATATTTTTGTATAAAACGTATTTATTCACCACTTTGTATGTATCATGTATACGTTTTTTTTTAAAATTAATCCTTTATGAGCTTTTTTGTTGTTTCAAAGAGCGAACAATGATTTCCAAATAAAAAAAAAGGGTATTTTTTATGAAATTATCCATCAATATCTTGTTAGAGAAAATAAACACATGAATTATACTAAAATATACCATTTCGGTGAAAGTAGAATAGAATACAAACAACATGATTAAAGAATCGAACAATAAAACAAAACGGAGAAATCCATGGTTAAATCCTATTTTGGCCCATGTCTTAGAAACGGAAAACTAAACGGCGTAAAATAATGCTAAATATTTGCAATATTACATCACTAGTATGATTCAATTTTTGAAAAAAGTCGCCGATTCGGTGAATCTATCGTACTTTTAGGCGCCATTTTAAAAATAATACAATCAGAAGTGTTCACTTTAAGTAACAATATTTGAAAAAAAAATGAAAAATGCATAATACAGATTCTGCACGCACTAAATTTTTTTTTTACTTAGAAGTTCCGTTATAAATCTTTTCAGTCAATTTTGATAACATAATTTTCAATTGGAATAATCGAAGGATTAAACGAAAGGGAACACGAATAGTTCCACATGTCGTGTAGATTTTACGAGCTTCCGTATATTTTTAGTGAAGATGAAAGCGTGATAAGATAACTTTTGGTAACACGCTACCCTTACTACGAGGAAAGAGAAGAGTAAAATTAGTAACCAGTTCCATCCAGAATTAACTACGGGAGAAAAGGAAGTCGAGATAACTATTTTGGCAGGAAAAACAGTTATTTTGGATAAGAATAAACAAACGAAAAAAAAGACAGACGTCTTTTCGTGATTGAAACGTAAACACAGAGAACAGGCACTCTTGCCCTGAACATCTGAATTTCAATTAAAGAGGAAAAAACGTAGTTTCGCTTCAATTCCCTCAGTCACACTAACCTCGTTTTAAGATATATCGATTTGATGGTTTTGACTTATACATTAAGATCATTCTACATCGATGCCATTTCAAGTTTATCGGTCACAGTTTCTCGGCGAAGTTTTTGGTAATTCGTCATCGCTATTTGAATTTAAATCTGATTACGTGTGTCCTTTTGTCTTTTTTTTTTTTAATTATTATTATTATTATTTAGCGAAATAAATTAAGAACCAACAGGTATTTACAATTTTATAGTCTGTAACAATAAAATTGAATTATGCTAAAATTTACCATTCTGGCGATAATGGGGTAGATTATAAATAATATGAACTGAGAATCAAACAATAAACCAAAACGGAGAAATTCATGGTATTATCCTTATTTTAGCTCATGCCTTGGCGACGTAAAACAAAATAGCGCTAATACAGTGTTGCATTATTTCAACTCTAGTAGGATTAAATTATTGTGAGGGTTGCCAATAGTCCATCTATCGCGCCTTTCGGCGCCATTTTATTCCTTCGCCAAGGAGCAGGCTAAATAAATAATCCAACCGAAAGACATAGCATACGCAAAAATATTAAGAATATCTTATTACTCAGAATAAAATTTCCAAAAATCTTATAAGAGACATATAATAATTATCATTATTATAAACATAATGATTACAAGAATAACGTTTCGGTAAGGAAATATTTGCACTTCCTGGAGTAAGAAATTTTAATAACCTTTTATATACTTTTAATTTCGATTCTCCCGTTTATTTCCAAAAGGTACGGTTGGATTGGCGTTTAGCTCCACCACTTAGCGATGGAAGATTTTGTAAGCGATAATTCACCAAATGTGACAAGGTCTTTATTCATGGAAATCCTGAAATAAACTGGCGAAATCCGCCAATTTGGCGTTAAAATCGTGTGTAGAGGCGGGGATAACCCGCATTCTTACCGAAGAAAAAAAAAAATTTCAACTTCTATGATTAACATAATATTGAAGCGATTGAGTTTATTAAGAGTTATTAAATACGAAGATTTAGATAAAATATCTCCCTCCCAAACAGGTGTAATAATTGGCAAAATCTTATTTTAGGGGCTGCTTGGCGAAATATCAAAAATCGAGAGAAAATGCACCCTTTTTTTTTATAGAATTTATGGGTTATCGCCCAAAAAAATTACTCATGTCGCCAAGTTCCACTAGAATAGGATCCAACCGAAAAATACCAGCTATATTTTTCATTCAAATGTAATGATAAGACCGATATTTAATTTTGTATGAATAAATAAAATTATAAATTTTAAGATACATTTTAACATATCAAGTTAAAATATGTATAAATAATCTCAACATCCTAGTTTGCTGATTTGCGACGCGTATCGCGAACTGAAATAAATATAGCTCACAAAAGATTTCTCTTTCCTGCACACGAGGTGCCTTGCGCAATTTTTATGACATTTGAAGTGACAAGCTAGTTCATGGTAATGAGCCAACTAAAATGTGGACCTTGTCTTTTAACCATGGTTTAGACCACTGATGAGGTGTATAAGTTGAGTCAAGTGAATCACAGAATCCGGCAGAAATAGACACCCAAAGGCAATCATCGATGAGGTAATTCTACTTGTTGAAATGAGTTTCTCTGGGAATAACTTAAGATTCCCGTTTACCAGCTATTTTGATTTCGTGAACGTAACGACAGTCCCAGAGGAATTTTTACTTTCGTCCTCAAACCTTGACTATTTTAAAGGGTTTTCTTCTACACATATTGTTCTTTGGGTCAAAACTTTAAAAGCTTTTTTCTCACATTTCAAAGATCTCAATTGAGTTGAAATTTTCTGTACACGATTGTTTTGGACGACAATATATATATTTTTTAAATTTTTAAAAATTGATTGATTAAAACTAATTATTCAAAGAATTAAATGTTACGCCAAGTGTCTTACGAGGTCGTCAAATATTACGCAAAGTGTGAAGTTTGAAAGAAAATCTATGTTTAAAAAACTCGCTTTTTTACCGGTGTTATTATTATCTATTTGAATGCAATAAAGTGCATCCGAAAGAACAATGAAGATTTATGCAGAATTACATGCTACCAATGAAATAATTTTTTTAAAAATAATTTTATGTCTATTTTGATGATTGGTTTGTAAGTTTTCCAATCATTCAGATAACTAGGACCTTAAAATGTTTCAGATCTTGACGTTTCTTATAATATTTTGCTGTTAAAAATTAGAAGATGTTTCACTGATTTCATAGAAATGAGAATTTAATAAAATTAACATTAGAAAAATGAACTTTAAGATTGTAAAGAAACATGCCAAGCCAATAGAGAAACATATTTTTATTTGCATTTTTCTCAAGATGTGATGTTTTTAGGAATATTCTCTTACCTCAAAATCTACTATAATCACAATGTTGATATTTTCCACCATATAAAATGCAGTTTTTTTTTTTTAATACAGTTAAACCAATTTTTTTTTAATAAACACTCATAAATTTTAGTTATAGGACAATATCTGTACAAAAACAATGGAGCATTTGAGCCATAAAAGTTAAAATTTTGTAAATTTTATTAAAATAAAATTTAGCAATTATAATAGCGCTCAGTGTAGGAATTATTATAATTTTCATCACTCATACAAAATTTCAAAGTTTTTAGTGAAGTGGATTTTATACAAAGCGTAACTAAAAATAAATATTTCACTTAGAAATGTAAAGCAGCTATCGAATTTTGATTGTTCATAATTATTTATGAATAACCAAGAGTAAAAGAAAACACTTTTCCACTTTTGGAGTAACGTCTACCACGCATCAAATAAAAAGATATGTCATTCAGAGATTTGATAAAAACTAAATATTTAACATCTCTATTACACAATATGTATCATTATGGAATTAAAAGGAGATTCTGAGTAAATAATTTCCATCAAAAGAAAGTCGCGAATAACTAAAATGATTTGCTATCATATAACGGACCACCTGGAAATAACAAAACTCGCAAGCCATAGGAAATCTCCATCAAAGGGCAGAAACATGTCACAAGAGAGTGATAAAAGGAAGGGGGTGGGGAATGACGCGAAATCCAATAAAATACGAATCAATATCTAATCTTTGCTTTTCTTAGAAACGATAATTTTGTTATTTGTTTGATAATCTTTTATCTCTGCCGAGAAGCCTAAGACAAAAGTAAACAATTTATCATCGCTACTGAATAATCTTCAATTCTGTATTTACATAACACAGTCTCTCTTATTTTTTTTTCAAAATAAGATTACTTCAGAAGAAAGATAAACTAAGAAATTTTATAATTGCTCAATTATGCTATTTTAAAAATGGATTTGAGAACATTATAATGTCATGAAATGCGTATAGGTTGAAAATTAACTTATTTCGTAAGAACCTACAAACGAAATAAAAAAAAAGGATTTTTAAAAATTTGCTTAAGAGTCATTCCAATTTTATTTCACAAAGACCTTTCAAATTAACATACGCACGAGTTTTTTTTCAGGGGAAAAAAATTCTTAAAATTATTTGAACAAGTCTCACTGTATCGAATGCCGACAATTTAATTTTAAATCGCTGGTAATTGCAAAATTCATATATGTTATTCTAACTTTTATGAGAATTTTAATTACTTTTAACACTATATTGAATAAGGTTATAATGTTTGTGAGGGAAAAAATCCATTTATTTTAACTTGAAAGAATAAGAAACATAATGAAGTGGTCTTAAAATTTACCCAGTTTATCCTATGAAATAATAATATAAATTTGAATAAATGTGTGTCATTTATTAAATAAAAATGTGAGGATAAAAAAAAATTTATACGCACAAGATTTTTCAATTAATTGGCTAATACAATTTTATTTTAACATTATTCTTTTCCAGTTATTCATGTTCTTAAGAATCGTTTGATATTTTCTTGCTTCAACTTTTTATTACCACTAAATTTACAGACATTTTGTGAAATTGTTTTAACCTAAACTGGCGAAACGAGCCATTTCTTATTTTGAAACAAACAAGAAAGAAAGAAAAAAGATTTGAGGAAATAAATACGTTCTTTAAATAATAATTTAATAATTGTTAACAAAATAATGGGGGGAAAAAACGAGTCAGTTGACTCTCTAGGCAAATTGAAGAATAAAATATTTTCACAATTTTATTTTTATCTCTCAGATAATATTCTGCAACTTCATAAATTCTGATAAATTTAAATTCCTTAATTTTTTTTCTGACGATTATTTTGTCAAGTTCTTTTAATTTTTTTCGTTCTTTTTTAAATTAATAAGTGAAACTAGCTAATTTTTATTGGACCACTTTATGATTTTACTTTATCCCATCGATTTTAAGGCCTATCAGCGAGTCCATGTTCATTTGACGATGTTTATGAAAAAAAGTAGAAATCAAAGAGAACTGCATTTTCCAGTGTTTCCTTCACAAGCTTGATCACTAGATAATTAAGTGAAGAAAGGACAAATTAGACTACAAGTAAAAAAGTTATTTGAGTTGAGGCCCCGTGTAGAATGTATCGTGGTTCTTGACAACAGTCGCTGACATTGATAGTTATCAACTGAGTCAAGATTAGGTTAAGATTTAGTATAGTAATTGCGATTTTATCTTATGACCCTTATTTACAGTTAATATATTGAATTGTAAATACGCATGTTGAATAAAACTGAACACTCTTAATATGATTTCATATCAGACTTAATGATTCCTTCAATATACCAAAGAAAATTATTAAATAAAATCTACGGTTATGCTGAAAGTAATTGTAATTAATGTAAGCTGATTTATAAAGAAATTTTAAAGAATGAAAAGCTTGCAGTCTTATATATTTTTTTTTTGGTCTATACTATATCTATAACTGAAGACTTTCTTTTTTTGAAGTTTAACACTATACGTTCATATTTAAATAAGTATTTTAAACACCGGTAAACAACGAGTTTTTTTTATTTTTTCATCTTTCAAATTTCACACTTTGGGTAACATATTTTTTTAAAACATGAAATTTTAAGCAAAATTAAACGATGAAAAAAAAATTGAATCAATTCAATAATTAGTTTTAATAATTTATTTTATTAATTGACGTTTATTAAATTTATCATCTAAAATAAATACGAGTTAATTTTTAGCTCAATTTAGCATTGTGTTAATCAATTAAACTACATGTAATTAAAATTAAAGCATACGATAAATTATTAAACGACGGATTAGGCGACTTGGCGAAAAACTTGGCGTAAAATTTAATTCTTTAAACAATTAGTTTTAATCAATTAATTTGTGTTAATTATAATCAAATTACTGTAATATCATCCAAAACAATCGTTTTTTGAAAATTTCAGCTCAATTTAGAGCTTTAAAATGTGGAAAAAAAAAAAAAAAAAAAAAAAAAAAGCTTTTAAAGTTTCGAACCAGACAAAGTTACACTGTGAGTTAAAGAAAGTCCATTAAAAAAGCAATTCATTTCGATCATCTAATCCTGAAACACTACGAAAATTATTATTTCTATTCAATAACCTAGATATCATCTGAACCTTTAAAAAGTTCCCAATTTCTCCCAACCCCCTACGAAAAAAGGAATTTATTCTAAGAACAACAAAATTCTTGGCATTCGCATCAAAACGTATTGGTTTTCTACCTCATTTCCCTACACAGGAATTGAAAATGAATTCCTAAGACGAAAATCACCACTTTAGTTTCAGTGAAAAAAAGGAAAAGTCACATGCAGAAACTAGAACTCGATTTCTCAATGTCTCCTTCAATGATTTCTCCATGCTTTGAAAATGATTTATTCCCATTTGAAACACATCACTCAAAGCTGAAACAGGAAAGCTTTTCGGTAAGAAAAATATCAGATTCAAGGTAAAAAAAAAAACATTTGCATGTGGAACTTAACACCTTCACATCCTCTGGAGAAAAGCCAGATTTAAAAAAGTCTAAAATATTCATAAATGTTACTGTACACACCATCTTTCGTTACATAAAAATAAATTTACATTTTGTTTCTATTCCAGTGACACAATTAAGTTCCACGATTAAGTGAAACTCAAGATTATTCCGTTAGATTCGACTCAGAAAGCAAGATACATGTACATGTTTACACATTTTTAGAATTTCGATAGAGAATTAAAAAAAATTCAGGGGAAAAAATCCTTAGCAACAACTTATTATTTGAGATTCAAATTATCATCTGTCATCAAATTGAATCTCTTTTTTTTCTTCTTCAAAATGGAGAATATAAGAAGCTGTGAATCAAAGTATTAGTGTTTTTTTTTTAATCCATCCAGGATGAATAATTCAAATGATAAAAGAAAAGGAAGGCTAAAATATATGGTGAAAATATCCAAATTTTAATTTAAGAAAATTCTGCTTTTAATTCAATCTATGTTTTAATAAGATCTTACCTAAATGACTTCAGAAAAGTCTATTTACTCTCGAAAATGTGAAGGAATAAAAAAAAAAAAAAAAAAAAAAAAAAAGAAGAAGTAAAATCTGGTTCCGAGAATGGAAAGAAAGTTTCAGTAAATGCTATATGAATTGTAGCATATTTCTCTTTCTATGGTAAATTAAAAATAAAAAGAATGCAAAACAATGTTAACAATTATTCGTTAAACTATCAAGAGAATAATTATGTCCCATATTAACAGTTCAAATTCCATTTCTTTATCAAAGGAGACTGTATCATGAAAAAGCTACCGATCATACTTTTAAAAAAACTATTTTTTTGCATTTGGAGGAATATTGAACTAAAATGCAATCAAAATGGAACCCAAAGAGTTTGTTGAAGGGGAAATCGAGAGGGTCCAATGTCACAAACATACTTAAGTCATAGCCATGAGCTAGCAAACATAACCACTCTGCTACTGCGGTGGCAAAAGACTTAATGTAATACGATACATTGAAGAAAACTTTGAAGACAATGACGATATATTAATTAAATCAATGCATCGGAATGGCATCTCTCGGTTTTATATAAATCTGATAAGGATTTGATAAAATAATACAGTTGTCTTCGAAAAAACCTGGCATATAATTTCCAAACATTTATTTTCAACAGATGTGGAGAACACATAAATCCGAGAAGAATCGCATCTATTTCGGTGAGTTCCCGTTTCTTTCGTAGCAGTAGAAGTGCTTCATTAATGTCGCATTACAGCTGGAGTTAACTGGCCATGTTCCAGGGACAATTAAAGAGAAAGGGAGCAATGCTTTTAGGACTCATTCCAAAGGGATTGGGCACATATTTAGAAAATGATGATTGAAGTTTGCATTGGAAGTGTTATATTGTCGAATGAAATTTATTAGGAAAAATTAGAGAGTCATCCCTTTATCAGTTGATATAGAAATTCCAGACACGTTACCAGTTAAATATAGTCTGACAATGAAGCGACGTTCATGGCGGAAAATACCATGCGTTAACACTAAATTTCGAAATGCCAGCAGGGGTGAGGGCAGAGAAATTCGGAGGAAATGTTTATGAGTTCTGAACAAAATGAGACACTCAATTGAAAAAACTGAAATCAAAAAGTGAATACAAAATAAATAAACAAAACTATTGGATATATAGACATAAATGTGATTGATTGATCCTTTATTATCGTCGCACTTAGAAGCAACACGATGGCTCCTTGTAATTTTGATACTTGAGCAAGCGACGCGGTCCACACCCGAACTGTCGCACCCTTTTCCAAACTCCCACGCCACGCTAACGGGAGAACTTCGGAGCCTTGACAAATTTCACGTGCATCACTGCCTCACTACACGGCAGGTCTTTAGTGACATCATGACTCGAAGCCACGCCTCCTGAACTGGAAACACTGAAGTTCGTAATCATGACAATTAGGTTACCGCGGCCACAATAATTTGCTGAAAAACTCGGGAAAGAAAAGGAACAAAATGTGACTAAACGAAAACAACGCCGGTCGAGAACTCGCGACCGTGACCATTCGATTACCGCGGTCGGGACTTTGCATTATAAATTCAATAAGTAAACTATATTTGAATTGATGTTACTGATTGAAACACAACGACAATTTTTTTTTCTTCGAACATTGTTTAGAAGAACAAGTTTGAAAACGTTAAATGATATTTATCAAACGATTTTTTTTGTACTGAATGTTTATCGACTCAAAGAATTAACTCAACGAACAAAAACTCTCCAAGATTATTCTATGCTTATCTTTCTATCTACTGTTCCCTTGAGGTATTAATCTGTGGTTCGCTATAGTAACGTTAATCCTATGGAATTCTTGATTTCCTTCTTAATTCAAAACTATAGTATTTATTTGAAGCAATAAAAATAAAAAAAATAATAAATTTACAAGATGCAGGTTTCAATTTCGTAAAACAGTTTCCAAAATCGAATGAAAAATGTCATTTCACCTAAATTTCCGTTATTTTTTTGCTCTTTCCGATTCATTCCATTGCATTCAGATACATATAATAATCCATAGACATAAGTAGAAAGGTAGAAATTCCCGTACGATTAACTTTACGTTCACAAATTCAAAATGATGGGAGTCTTAAGGCTCCCGTCTACCGGTCATTTTCATTTCGTGTACAAAATGGTAATCCTACGGAATTTCGACTGCCGTTCTCAAATCTTTACTATTCGGATCTATTTGAATGCAATAAAGTGCGTCTGAAAGAGCCAAAAATAATTCTACTATGGAATTGCCCCCCCCCCCAAAAAAAATTTTAAAAATATTTTTACCCCTATTTTAATGATTCAATTGGGATTTTTCGGGTCTTTAAAAATATTTTCAAAAATCGGAGGGAAAATATAATTTTACAGAAACCTTCGTTATTTTTTGCTTTTCAGATGCACTTTACTGCTTTCAAACTTATCAAATAGTACAGATGTGAGAGTGGGTGATACTTGAATTTTATGGCGCAAGAGCTAAAACAGGTTATTTTGCGCCAAACATTTGTTAAAATAAACAAAAGTACAGATTTGAGAACGGTAGTCGAAATTCCGCGGAATTAACATTATGTCTATGAAATCAAAATGGCCGGTAGAAGGGAGTCTTAACGAATACGATAACGAAATACATATTGAAAAAATTTAAACATCACAATAATTATTAATGGAAAACTAATTGAAAGACAAACTAGTGAGAAATAAAAAAAAATTTTATATATATTTAGAGAGAGAGAGTTTTTCATCAATTTGCACCAGTTTTTGATGCCGTTGAAAAAGAGTTATTAGGCACATAACACATTTTAACCAGTACCTTCACTACCACCCCATAGGAGAACAGTTCATAAAATACCTGTTTTTGATGATAGAAGACGTTGCTAACGTTGTGCAACTTGTTGTTATCAATGTGTACTGCCTTGTTTTAAATGGCGCCAAAACAATTTTGAGCCTATTCAGAGGTCAGTTTTTTAACATTTGTTGCCAAATAAAAATTAGATTTCTGCCGCATAGAATTGTCAATATCAAGGGGCCCTGGGGATTCCAGATTATACACTGAAAACCAAGCGACAATCAAAACAATGGGTTACTTTCAGTGAATGTGTTCGAAAGACGGCGAAGACGTCCGGAAAATTTCAGACGACGATTTTTAGGGATACAACACAAAGCATGTTGTACTCATTGATTTCTTAGAAATAGTAAAAGCGATTCATGAGCATTACCATGGGTCGTAACACGGGTCCCATTCCTCAAATAGTTGCCATCTGAGATCCACTCGCATTGTGTTAAATTCTACCTGAAATGCTTTTTTGAAAGAAAAAAAAATGCCAGCATGCGTGAAAAGTAGAAGTTTCTTAGTACAAAAATCAGTTGTGTGTATCGAAATTATAACTTTATCAAATGCAATTGGGGGCGAATGTCTTAACAACATGCAAACGACTGACATCGAAGAATTGATGCAACAAAGCCCTTTGGATGAGGTCGTTTTGATTAAATTTATGACAGTTTGTGATAATAAACAAGCAATAATTACGAAGTCCAAGTTCAGCTATTAACAGCTGATTTAATTCGCGAGGGCTTGAAACTTGCAACAAGTGTGGAATATTTTCTTACTCATGATCCTGACATAGAGCGTGCATTAAAATTTCAACGTAATCTTAGGTTTCGAGTAGCAGGATATCAAGAATTATATTAGCAATTTGAGATACCAAAAAACAGCCGCAATTAACAGACTTTGTAACAACAACAAAACCAACAAAGGACGTTAATAACGAACGAAATTCTTCATTTGAATCAAAGCCGATAGTTGTGCTAGACATATCTCGACGCATCTACTGATGATATCATTTTTGATCCAGTTGGTTATAAACGAGCACACTTGTTATCAAGTAGCGATGAATAGTTGTTAGTTCATAGTTTTATTCCTAATTTCAATTTGAATTTTTACATGTTCGTATGTACCTATAGATTGAATTTTCAATGTACACTAATTTTAAATTTTTTTTTTGTAATAAAAATGAATTATTTTTGTTTTATAAATATGTTATTTGGATTTCATTATTACTTTTTTGCATGGGTTTTTTTTTTTTTTTTTTTGGAAAATATTTAGAGTTTTTTCATCTGACACGATTTTTTAAAGTTGTGGAACATATCCCCAAATTTACCATACGCCGCACGTATTTTTTTTTGCACGGTTTTCTGAGGAACGTATCTATCCTGGAAAAAAAAAAAAAAGAGTTTGGTGTACGTACAAAACTTCTTACTGAAAGATGAACAACGAAGCATTTCATTCGTTTGATGCTAAAATTTCAAAACGAACCAATTGATGAGAAGAACGGAAGCCATAACTCAACGGAAAACACCAGGAATTCGTCTAGTCTAAAGAAAATACCCATATTCCGTTAAAAATACTTGAGTTAAAAGAAAGACAATCGAATCAGCATCGAGTGCATATGCCGGTTCTACTTCTTTTTTTATCCCCCATCTAATACTGAAGATCCGATTCGCTATCCAAAATGTGATTGGATTAACCCAGATTAAATAAATATGAGAGAAAGAAAATCAGATAGAATTTCAAACAGATTATTTGAATTCAAACCTAAGTTCTTGATGAAAGAAAAAATTCTGTCCAGATTTGGTGGAATCCAATATACACATAAATAATTTGCTCTCTTATATTAAACTGTTAACTCCTTTTCTACAAAAATTTTGTTTACTGAACGTTGCATTTGGGTTATCTCGCCTTTTCGAACTAAGAACAAAAGAGGAGAGACGACACTTAAGTTGGCGAAGTTATTAACTTTGGGTCATTTGCATCCGTTGTGGCCAAGTCGCCAATGTTGGTTTGAATATCACTCTTAGAGATTTCCCTTTATTTTCTTTGCCATAAGGATGGTATATGTTTAACAAATAAAGACTAAATTTATTGGATATGTAATTGTTTTTAGTGCGAACATTCTAGATATGCTCATATTTTGTTACAATATACAATAACGGAAAATGACAGTATTCTCGAATTAATTTAAGTGGATTCATTTCTATCCGTACCTCTAATTTTACTAGTTTTTTCATCCATATAACGTTTTATGGATTTTGAAGCTTAATTGCATTTTCTTTAAATGTATCATCATTTTCACACGCTGTAACAGTTTGTAAGCAAAGACTATTTTCACAAATAATTAATCAGTAAACATTTATTAGCAGTTGGAAATTCCAACTAATATTTTTTTCAAAATATCATTTGATAGTAGACGAATTTTATACTTTTCAAACAATTGTTACAGGTTACTTGAATGAAAGCATTTAGTATTTTATTAGCCACACAAATGGGCTATTGTTTAAGTTGGATCACTTTTGACGTACCAGATCGCTTTTCAGTTGCTTATCGTTTGCTTCAATTTCAATTACATTTAGCTTATATATTATTCAGTTTAATAATTTATCGTTTGCTTTCATTTTAATTACACGCGGCTGATATAATATTCAATTATTTTAATATCGGATAAGTTTACTATTGTCCATTTCTCGATATTTCATCTCGGTTACTTTAATTCTTATACTTAATTTAATAATAATTATAAAAAAAGCGCACCTTGGGTGACTAAATCTGTTCTTTGCAGAACTTTGCATAGAACTTTCGATTGGTTTTTTTATAACTATTTTCGCAACTGTAATGTGTGGAAGAAATAATAGATATTAATTATATTTATATGATTGAAACCGTTTTCTATTTCAAAATAACACTTTTAGTCACTGCAATGTGTTATTTAAATTGTAATTCGACAGCCCGAATATTGATTTGTTGCTCGTAGCGATATGTTCGGATTCAGCATCTTAAGGTACTCTTAATTCACAGTAAATGGCAAAATATTTTTGTTGAGTACATAACGGTACAAAATTTTCTTATTAAAAATTAAATAAAGTAGCGATCAGTTTGTAACTGCAAATATATATGTAATAAAACGAATTACATCACGAATAATTATCAGATATTTTCTTGTGAGCGATAAACAGATTATTCGCGCTGATATTCATTAAATTAGAATTAAAATGAAAATTTTTTACACCCTCCTAGTTCTAAGTCTTCTTAATTAATCATTAAAATGGAAGTTATTCGTTTTTTTCTTCTTCCCCAGACACTACAGGAGTCACTGAACTTAGCGCTTCAAAAACAAGAATCGAACGGACAGATCTCCTGATAGTATCGATCCATTTACGCAGTCACATTAACATGTCTCCGCATTGAAGAAGGTGACCACTTCTTTCATAGCTGGCTATTGTTATTTACTAGGTAAACGGCAGACGCGTTTCGTTCTTTATTTTTTTCAAAACGCACGGCTTGAATTCAGATTGCATTCCAGTTTTAACACGTGAGAGTGGTCAACTTCTCGGAAACGAGTGCGTGCCTTTCAAAACGCTCCATCCAGACTTATTCATGCATTTTGTCCGCATATAAAAGACTGTCGGGTAATAACAAAACGAGATCGAATAAAAAAAAAATGCTTTCTTACTTTGACAAGCATTTGTCAGAGGAATTTCTATTCATAAAAGAGAAAAAAATTCGGAAAACTAAATATTGTATTATTTTTACTTCTTCGTAAAATATGGTTTTCAATAAAAGTTTAGAAACATTTTTTAGTAAATAAATAAACAAAAATAAAAATTCTAAAATATTCTTAGGAAAACGTATGCTAGTGTTATGCCTAAACATCACCGTTTTATTTTTTTAAAAAAAAGTGTATCTTTTGCAATTCTCATATAATAACTGACGGTTTCCCCCCTTCAAAAGATAAATGGCCAATTTTTAGGTACTGAGTGAGTGAATGTAAAGGTTATTGGCGCAAGACCGAGATGTGGCTATGTTGCGCCAAACAAGATTTATCTGTAGTCTAGACGTGAAAAAATTGAAAAACAGACAAGAAAGAAGGTCAAAAATAGAGAAGAATCGTTAGGGAATCCCGGGGGCGCATCACCCGTGTTTATCAAAGATAGTAAACCTCATAGAAAAGAAAAAGATCACCAGGATGGCACGGAGTCATGATGCTCGTACTTACCTGATATAATCCCCAGGGGCAGGGTGCCCGGCCATATCCCCAGACGCTGGGTACCCATTTGAGTCGTCTCTTACGAGATGCATGAGCTACAGTGGGACTATTTTGTCATTTCCGGTCACCACACGGGTCAAACTTACAGAATGAATACTTCGAGGTGCAAATGATTGGAGGAGCAACAACTCTCATTATTCTATACAAGTAATTCCCAACAGGATTGGTACCCGATACCCTCGAAAACATCTAAACAGGTATTTTCTATAAAAAGAAAATTTAGGGGGCAACTGCCCCTCGAGGGGGGAGGGGAGGACAATACTCACTAGAACGCGTATCTACCTAAAGAAAGCAAACTTATGAAGTCAAAAACAGTTTCCCTAAGACAAATCTAGTTAAATGTATAAACATTTGAAATAAGTGTTTTTTTTTATTTTTTAATGAAGACTACAATTTTTGAATCGCAACAGAAAATAATTACTATTGAAAGTAGTGAATCATCCATCACGTTTATAAGTTCCAAAAAACAGAAAACCCTCATTTTTTACTTTAAAAACTTCTCTGAGCTAAAAGTAGGCAACAGCAATTTTGAGCTAAAAGATAGAAAGAGCTAAAATAACTTTAACGTAAACTAAGCTTTAAGACCCACGGTGGTGGGTGCTTCAGGTCTATTCTGGGTATAGACACTTGAAACATCAAAATAAGAAGCCCTAGGTGACAAAAATCCTTCCGACAGTTTGTAGGAGTGTTCAAGGGTACCATTGCTGATGGATCCCTTTAAATTTTGACAACAGTCAAGCAGCCGAATGTCATCCACTTCTATTTCTCGACACTGACATTTAAAAATACCTCAAAAAAAAAAAAAAAAAAAAACCCGCCTCGTAGCGTGATCTGAGAAATTACAATTGACATCAGGAAAAGGCCACAAAATCTCACAAAGAACAACAAAACTTTAGTTCAGTTCGCCAAGGCGAGCTACGAGTTTTTTTTTTTTTTTTAAAGCTCCATCCTTTATAAAAACACTTTTAGTTTAGTTTTTATTAACGTCGCACTAGAAGCAATCCGAGGGCTACTGGCGATAGATCTCGTAATTTTGAACCACGGTCAAGTGATGAGGAGGACACCTGAGCTGGCACTCCCCTTTTCTAACTTCCACACCACGCCAACGGGAAGACGGACAGATTTCACGTGCATCAGCCCTGACTACACGGCAGGTCTTTAGCTGCCAAGGATCGAATCCGCGACTGAACGAAAACCGCCGGCCACGAATCCGAAATTATGCCCACTAGGCTACCGCGGCCACTTTCAAAAAACACATCGGTTGATGTAATTTTAGGGATTGCAACAGTGGCGAACCCAGGAATTAATTTTGGAGGGTACATATCGTCATTTTCATGAAAGAAACAATTTCTTTAGTTTCTATTCCCCATTTGATAAAAATCAAAGAATACGCAATATCAATCTTGTATCTCCTACTTAAAACTGCCCAAGGATGGATATAATTTTAATTAAATTACTAAAATAAAGATCATTTAAAGAAAATAATAAAAGTACCATGAGAACAAAAATTCCTACTCATCAGAAACGGTAATATCCAACATCATTGAAAAATTGATAAAAATCATTCACTTATTGAAAAAGCGACGACAATTTAAAATACAGTTAAAAAGGTGAGAGTATAATAAAATGAAAATTCTAAACACATACCAGTTTGTACAAAATTATACTTATTCCCCGTTTTTGATTTTGAATAATATGTAAGAATTCTTCTTCACTAACAGATATATTTTTATACTTGTGTAACAAACATAGTCGATTCAAACGCGTTTCTAGTTCTGCATTGAATAATCTAGTCTTTTTTTTTCACACATAGTGATATTCTGCAGTCAAAATACTTATTCTATTATCTGGCAAATCTGAAAATATGTTATTTTACGTATTTCTAATTCATTTCCAACTGCAGATAACGTCATTCTCAAGCATGATTAAAACAATTAATGAATTCCTAATGGATTTATTGCCTTCCGAGTCTTTCATTAAGATGTAAAATTACAGCATCCAAAAACTGATCAAAAATTATTTCCCTAAAATAAGGTTCAGATGATTCGGCGGGAATAAAATTTCTTACGTACAAGATTCAGAACATCTATAATAGTATAATAAAATAATTATCTTGCAATATTTCAATGTCGAAAAAAAAATCGTGGAAGGTGCAATGTCCACGCACCTCTTCTGGATACTCCACTGGATTGCAATACGGGTAATTTGCTAATTTTATGCTCAAATATTACCGGAGAGATTCGATACATTACATGCATAACTTAAAATGCACCTTTCCCTCTACATCTGTAATTAAGTTATCCATGAAAGAGAAAATAATAATAATAATAAAAGAAAACGGAAAGTTAATAATCTTCTTCTGGAGCGCGCGCACAAAAATTAGAAACATTAATATAATCATTTACAGAGAGCTGGAGTATTACCAACAGGAAAATATGAGGGAAATATATTCAAATAATATGCGCTAATAATTAGCGAAGAAGTAAAAAAACTGAGAACTTCTTCTAAGGCAGATCTATTTTGTGCCTAAAAAACATCGCATTTACGATACCAAAGGGTTGATCATAGGACATTTTTTTTAAAAAACATGTAGACAAACAGATTATGTTTTAATTATATATTTCATAATTGTTTTCATTACGTAAAAATATTCATGTATACGTATTACCTATTATTTGACTTAAAATTGCTGAATTTTACTTTAACTATTTAAGTTCAGAATACAATTTATTTTCACATACTTTAGTTACAGTGCACAAAAGATCGAAAAAAAAAAAAGTTTTATTACCACGAATTTTTATGTTATGATTTAAAGGATTTCAGATAATTTGCAGTTGTTTCATTCCAAACTTTTTCCGAATTATCTTAGAACTATCTTCCGAATAATTATCATTCTTGGAGTTTATTTTTTGAACATATTGACAAACAGATTACGTATATACAGTGGCTCAATAAAGAAATCGGACACTATGTCATTACATTTAATCGCCTAAAATAAATTTTCTAATAATTTTTTATTTAAAAAAAAAAAAATTGATTTCAGTTTAAAAAAAAAAAAAAAATTAAAAGAATTTTTTTTTTTTTTAAAAAAAATCGGTCAAAAAAGAACTCGGATAGGTGGAGATATTGTCGTTTTATCGGCAATTCAAAGTTAAGATTTTCCACCTTGGCATTACTTTTGATTTAAAATTTTGAATTTCGCATTTCAAGTTAGATTTTTTTTTCATTGTTGTGACTTTAGTTAAATTCGAAGTTTTAAATGGGAAGGCAATGAGGACAGACGTCAAAAGAGGTGAGAAAACTCATTTTAAAGTAGCATAAAGAAGGAAAATCGATTCCAAAAACCATTTAAGTTGTAAATAGTTCCCATTCTACGGTTTTTGATATAATTAAACGTTTCAAAATAAATTGAAAATAAGCACAAATCTGGAAGACCAAAAGCGTTTTCGAACAAAGAGAAATAATGGATTGTAAGGCAACAGGTTTTAAATCCGGAATTTAGTTTTCATAAGCTAACCAATGAAGTGTCACAATACCTTCATAAAACTGTTAATCCAGAAACAACAAGACTGATTTTACGTAGAAACAATTTACACCGAAGAGTGGTACCTAAAAAGCAATTTATAAATAAACGCAACAGATTGAAAAGAATAAAGTTCGCAAAAACTTATAAATATAAAGACTTTTCATTTTGGAAAACGGTTTTATTTGCTGATGAAAGAAAAATGTAATTTGTTTCGCTCATATGGTCAATGTTAAGTAGGTCAAAAATGAAATCAAGAACTTCAAGGGCAAAATTTAGAGCTAATGTAAAGCATGGTGGCGGCTCTATCATGGTTTAGGGCTGCATACCTGTCAGAAGTCCCGGAAAACTTCACATAATTGATGGCATAATGGACCATATTAAGTATTTAACCATTACGAAAGAATGCTTGCTACAAAGCGCCGAGCAATTGGGGATTTAGGAGGTTTTGAGTTATCATCAAGAGAATGAATCAAAACACAGCTAATATTGTGCGCTAATACAGCTTTTGTATAAATGCCCACATGTGTTAGAAATACTTCCACAATCACCTGACCTAAATGTGATTGAAAATTTATGGGCGTATTTGGAAAATAAATTTAAAAAAAAACCACTTGAGTGGTCTAAAAGAGATCCAAATTTTTGTAAAACACTTGTAGAGTCAATGCGTAAAAGATTGAGAGCCGTCATAGAACATAAAAGACTGCTGACAAAATATATTAAGTCTCTTATATTTATTATATTTTTCCATTCGAACTCTGAGTGTCGGAGTTCTTTTTCGAATTTATTTGTGCACATTTTTTGTGTTTATATATTTTCATGAATGAAATTACTTTTGCTGTTCTTTTTATCGTGCTAATTGTAGATAATAAAAACTTATCGTGATTTTTCATTATATATGGTTTGGTTATACTGCATATTTTTAAGCATCATAATAATACAGGCTGAACTGTGAGGAACCCAGCGTCCGACTGCTTTATTGGGCCATTGTAATTATATATTTCATAATTGTTTTCCTTGTCTAAATATATTTATGTATATGTATTACCTATAACTATACTAAAAACTATTGAATTTTATTTAAACTATTTATGTTCAGAATAGAATTTATTTTCATATACTTTGGTCACAGTACACAAGTATCAAACAAAATGTTTCATTACAACGATTTATTATTTAATGATAACGTTTTGAAAGATCCCCGCTAATTTGCAGGTTTACTCATCGTGTTACAGTGGATTTAAGGATATAATACCTCTTTTGTTCCAAAAAATTTCCCCAAATATCGGTAATACAAAAAACCGGCAAATTTGCAGTCGCTGATAAAAATGGCGACAGTTTTCCCGGCAAATCGATGCAAAAAGCTCGGATGCAAATGGTGGTAAAGACACCTTACCTTCCTCTCCCTGAGGTAATTAACTGCAAATGGGACAGTGGGAAAATAATAGAGGGAAAAAAAGTATCTCGCGCCAAGATCTGGGGGGTGTAGGAGAAGAAATAAAGGGAGCATCTCTTAATGACGCAGAAGTTTTCACGTCATCATTAAGAACGCTTGTGCTCTTCCGAGAAGGGCCCAATTAGGATGCGCAAGAGTCATTCTTGCTGTTGTTGATCGAGGGTCAAGGACAAGTTGGAGGCGCCACGTAATAACTAACAGTGGAAACAGGGCAATTCATTAACCATATGCATACTGAATTTCCGATAATGGTAGAATTAAGTCGAGGAATGCAATGCAACGTTTTCTGCTACTGTATCGCAGGCGTTATAAATCATTTTCACCCAGCTACATCAACATGAATAGAATCCCCATAAAAGTTTCTTCCCCGACCACTAATCAAAGCTACTTCGAAACATAGAAGAGAAGTTTTATAGAATGTTAATGGATTTGATAACGTCTCTTTACAGTGACGTTGTGACAAAAGTAGGACGAAGTGAAGTGCAGCAGGAAAAAAAAAAAAGTAAAACATAAAAAAATGCTGTGAATTTCGGGAAAACATATGGAATATTCTGAATCTTATACGTTTTAATACCATTTAGGTTGAATAAATATATGAATCGGAAAAATTCCATTTTCAAGTACAAAACGCTGGGAAATATTTTAATGTATTCAGAGAGAGTGTTAATTCAGAGTAATAAACACTAAGTAATTCGTAAAAAAAAATTAGCTTTTATTCAAAAATGTTTTTCACTAACATTTATTTAATTCTTTATAGACTGTAAAAAATTTTAATTCAAAAAATAATTACCTGAGCTATATTCGTGTGTGCAAGATTTCAACTACTGTGTAAGCCTACCCCGAAATCCGTCACTGCTTGAGCATAGAATAGTATTGTATTGTCATTGCAGTAGCACGTGTATACGAGATTTCAGCTCGATTCGATTATTGTATTGGAAATAAATTATTAAGCAGTCTCGTATGATGAACAGTTATTTCTCAATTCTTTTAGCAATAATGTCTCTAATTAATCTCAGGGCTCAACAAAAATCACATCAAAACGACGCTTTGATTTTGAGACAGTTTTAAAATATTAATTTTTATACAGTTAAAATTTTTGATAAATAAAAATAATAATAAACAGCACAGAATAGCGGAATAAATTTGTGGCTTGATAACAAAGGATTCGCTGTTTTCAAACGGATTGTTAAAAATGCGTTTCTCGAAATAGATCTTCCTAAAGGGGATAACTTCAGAGGATAATGGTTTCAAAACGATGGATCTGCGTGTTTAAAATGTTGATTTAAGAGGAACCATTTTCGTGATCCATCTTCGCAACACGCGATAGGAAACACGGGAAACAATAAGAAACTGTAGTAAAATTACGTATTAGATAAATTTAACAATGCTTGCTAATTGCAGTTCCAATCAAAGCCGTTTAAATGATGAAACAATCCCAATTACGATTGAATTAGGAGGAAAAACATTCCGTATTTCATTTATCAATCCTAACGGAACCTGAATAATAATTATTCTGGTACAAAAAGGATAGGCTAGGAAAGATAAAGAGTAGCAGGAAACTAATGAGGATTGTGTTATTACTGGCACATGCATCAGCCCCGCCACACTGCAGCTCTTAAATAGCATCAGGGGTCGGAATCTACGACTAGTATTTTTCAAAATATATTTTCGCTATAACGTATTTTCCCACCTTGGAGAGCGGGAGAAATGTTACAACATTAAACAAGAGAGTACATATATCCGAAGAAAGAAAAACATGTACAGAAACCATAAGTACGGGAAATGGTGGTGGTGGGGGGGAAAGCATGTTATACTCGGTAACACCAGACATAAAATAATTACTTTTCATTTTTTTTCACCAACATTTATTTTTGGTATAAATCTCGATTTGGAAGGAGCAAATATTCTTATGAAGCCCTCAATAAAATGGAAATGTTCATTGCCCAAAATGTTTAACAAAAAACTAATATTCATACCATAGAATGGAATAGAAGCCCCTTTAAAAGTCTTCGTTAAAAAAATTTACAATATTTAAATTAATTTCTAAAAACAATCGTATGCATATTTTCATACATTTTTCGACCATATCGGTTTTTAAATATTTTTTTAGAATTACGGATAAATTTTTAAATAGTTAGAAAAGAGACCTATATTAATAAAGATACCGATGCTGAAAAAATTGAAATTGTCTTAGCTAATTTTTATTTTAACATGTGCTAATGATCCTTTTTTTCCCCTGTTAAGTTCTCGCAAAAGTAAAATTATTCAAAACGATTATTAATCAGGTTAAAATAAGCGCACTACGGAAAATCCAGGCTCCACAGAAACAATTACTATTAAGAACAGAAAATACCTTCTTCACATTCCTAAACCATTCTTGTTCATAAACAAAACATTAAAAATTACAAGAGCATTACCAAAGTTAACAAAAAGAATAAAAACATTCGATTCTGACGTAAAAAATCAAGTATTGAATTAAATATTACCATAACAGAAAATAATAAATTATTAAAATAGACAATAATATTCAGTTCTTAAACTAAAATAAAAGCAGACGATAAATATATTAAACTAAATAAATCTCAGAAATATAAATCAAACTAAATGCATTATTATAATCACAATGCATTATGTCCATCTTATGCACCTAACACCATGTATCCTTTATTTTATGCTCACGCATTTTTGTCGATGCCATTTTCTCAAAACAATATGTTAACATCTGTTAAACAGAATAAAAATGTAAAGCTCGCAATACAAGACCTTACAGTTCAATTTATTTATTTATTTTTAAAGTTCACAAGTGTTGTCATAGATGACTCGGAAAAACCAAAGTGTTTGTTCGTGCTGGAATATTTTGGCATCAAATAATACGTGACCTGTACTAAGGAACTACATTCTGATTACGTTGACAAGCCCATGGAATTTTAAGAAAATAAAAAAGAACGTATATGTTCAAGCTAAACCTTGTTATCGTTCTTTTAATTGTACCTTTTTCTTTTTATTCACAATAAAGTTTTAAAACATGCTTGTGATTACATCTATTACAAATAAAAAAAGAAATAGTGGATAGACGTAGAAAAAAAAACATTTTCTATTCGGATAGGCTTAGTAGCATAAAGGTTTGATACCGCTGTATAATAGCATGAAAATAAAGAATCTCTTTAATTTAAGTAGTACAATTTCAATTAAGGATTCTTGATCCACAAATAATTGAAATCACGAATACATAGAACTCATTGTAATGCACGTCCAATCGGAAAGCGAATTTGGAAACCAATTCTATGAGGACAAAGCTGAAATGAAATTGAAGTGAGAAAGAAAAAAAAAAAAAAAATAGTACACCCGAAATGCTTTGAAGGGTGAAAAACCGGAAGTATTGTCTTGCATGTAAGAACGAAATTTATTCTTTCATGCGCCGAGAAAGAGTGGATTGTCTTACAAAAACACTGAAAGAAAGACATTGAGTACGCGTGCACTATTTTTTGCGTGGCGTGCAAGTAGCTCGAAGAATGCGTCAATGAAAGAAACGTTTTATTTATTCTTCGACGCTTTTTGATTGATAAGGTCAAGGAAATTTCCTGTTAATGCCATCTATAGAACATGTATTTCATATAACAAAAAGACCACTGAAGTAGCCTGCTTAGTGAAACTTCCGTAATAAAATGATTTCGAAAAGAAGTTTTCTTGACATTACCTTAAACTTTTCTTTTTCTACGACGACAATGATGAGATATTTTATTTTTAAATACTCAACGTTTGAAAAGCAATTTCAAAGTTTCGTTAACAATAGTTTTTTTTTGTTGTCTATCACTAAATTGGATGGTTTAGTCTTATTAACGTCGTACTAAAAGCGTCTCGAGTGCTATTGGCGACAGACCTCGTAATTTAGAGCCTCGGTCAAGTGACGAGGACGACACCTGAGCTGGCACTCCCCTCTCGGGAGGACTTTGGGCCCCTACAGATTTAACGTGCATCAGCCCCGGCTACATGGCGGGTCTTTAGTGGCATCAAGGCTCGAACTCACGACTCAACAGAAATCACCGGCCGCGAGTCCGATGCCTTAACCACTAGGCTAACGCGGCCACATCACTAAATTGAAAGTTACATCCTCAAGTTAAAAATAAATAAATAAAATTAATTATGACAAATACTTTCAATGTTATAATAACTCAAACTGTGATTAGCATATAACCCCAGTTTGAGTTGCTTATAGATCCAATAAAAGTACACAATTTTTCCTAATTAAGTCGTTTTCTACTTTTCAATACATCACTACATTTCAATTATTATTTCTATATTTAAAAAAATGTTTCAGCATTTTATTGATACCCAGAAGCATTTAATTCCGAGAGTTGTTTTCTTTTTTTCTTAAAAAAAACTCCCCCCCCCCCTTCAGATAAAAATTTTAACGTTACAAAGTATTTAAGCCTAATAAAGCACATAAATAGAATGAGCGATAGTGAGAAAATTATACATTTAGGAGCAAAATCTTGTATAAATTCGCAATTTCATAACAGTTCGTATTATAATTCATTATTTTGTTATTCATATAAAAAATTTCATAAATTATTCAAACTTGATTTTAAAACTTGACTTGATCATAATGAACATTCTGAATAAGTCCTTCAGATATAATTACAAAAGTATTTGAACATTTGTCAAAAACCCGCAATTAACTGTGAAATTCTATGTTACAGAAAATCAAGTTAAAAGATAGAAATTAAATTATTGTTTGTCGCTATTAAGGGGGGGGGGTAGATACATTATCTAAATTTAAAAAAAAACTCCCAAAGAATACTTTACATTGAAAGTCGAACAAAAGACAGATCAGTTTTATTCGTTCACAATCCAACAAAACAAGGTTATAACATAAACAAGAGGAGAGCTAATTAAAGTGAAATAAAATAAACACACAAAATGGAGGATGTGTCGTTAGGGAAGAAAAACTTTTATTCTCTCATGACAACTTAATTGCACTGGAAAAAATTCTCGCGTTTCACTTTTCCTTTGATGAACATGACATTAAAAATCAATAGGAAAAAAAAAGGAAGTAAGCTTCCAATTAAAAAAAATAACAAAAACAACGCGAATGCGAACTGTTTCACATTTACGAGTATGAATTGTTATGAAATTTGGAAATGAGAAATTCCGCTTTTTCGTCCTACCACTTGAATTTACCAACACTCCCAGTTTTATTTAATAGGGAGGGAGGGGGGGGGGAAGAGGCAGAAGCAAAAATTTAGCAAGAACCAATTAAGATGCTCAAGTGCAAAAAATTCATTAAAAAAATAAATAAAGGTATTTAATTTTTTAGGTGTTAAATAAAAATCCTAAAAACGATCATTGCACCTTTAAATAAATCGCTTAAATGTTAAAATGATCTCCCTTTCAATTGGTTTCGAATGTATTATGTACACTTAACTTATATAACATTCAAATTTTTTAGGACTGTAAGATATTTATGATTTTGAATACTTAAAACACAGTCTTCATTTTAATCAACTAGTTTTTCTTTCTTATTAAGTACTTTAATAAAATACATCCAATACTTTTTATAATGAAAATTCAACAAAAATTCTTACAAATGTATTAAAACTATTTTCTTTTCATTTTAAGTGTTAAATAATGATGCAGATCTACACTTATTTGATGATATCAATTTCATTATGTTTGCTGTGATAATCTCCATTCTTAATAAATTTGAGAAAATATTACCCCCCCCCTTTACAGATTCGTTAAAAAAAATCTTTTCTCATCTTTCAACACAAAACAGAAAATTAAAACTTTGACCAACAGACTTCCTAACCTTTTTTAAAAACGAAGACATAACTTAAAATAAAATGACATTTAACAAATGTGTTAATTGTGAAATACGTAGATTTTTTCTTACTTAAAAAAACCCGTCTTTTAAAATTACATATCTAGAAATGAATTTTGCAGGTATAAATCACAATGGATTCATCAAGAAAAATAAAAGTCCTTAATTCGGTTCTACTGCCTCTAATTTTACAAGCTAACTTACAGCTATCAGAGAATAATACTTACCAAACTAATCTATCATCCCTGCCCTTACCAAACGTCATGGTTTTAATCAATGTGTAGATTGATTATTTTCTCAGACTCAAAATCTGTTCTAAAGACAATTAAAAATGGTGTAACATGGGCACATACGCGATACTTCTCTCTGATTAACATCTGGGGTCTCCTGATTTTTTATTTAAATTCCCCGCTTCTTCTCAAACAAATGCAACGCGATGTAAATGAAGTAAACTTTGGATATGAAGTGAATGGATATAATCAAGTCTTATAAAAGTGACAGATAATTAAAAAGAATAATAAGATAATGGAAAAGGGAAGGGTGTCAGTATGGTGAGCGCGGAAGTCTTCTGACACGTTTAGTTGATTAGGTGTAATCAACGCTATCAGAGCAATTGACGAAGGTATTCCTCTCGTATTCCGGTAAGCGCATTTCTTCGATAAATGATAGAAGTTGTTAGTACTCGTGGATAGAGACATTTAACTGTTCGAGAGCATCCCCATAGCAGACGATCATTAAAAACTATATTTTGGACACAATTTAATATTTTAATTACTTTGCGCTTGAACTTAAGCTGAACTTTATATCTCGTGATCAGAATAACATTTAAGATGACAACATAAACTAGCGTCACTCACGTCATTTTGTGATCTATTTCTAAAGGAAAATCATATAACTTTCCATAGATCCCTGTACATGTAAACACAAATGGCAAAGAATATGTAGACTTTCCAGCCAAGGAAGCACAAATTATGAACTAGACTTTTACCATTACATAGGCTGATGGGAACGTTGTAGCTAAAAGCATATTTTTCGACAGCACCTGCAGAATTCTCTAATGACAGACCGTTCAATTTATTAACATTCACAATAGCAAGAATAGGATCAAATTACTGAAAGTTCTTAAAAATTCACTTCGGTAGCATTAGAACCCATGCCAATTGTCCGTATATTCCACTGATACTAGATTATACATATAACAGTTAATCTTTTTAAATTTAACCTCCTCAGTCCCAGCGTCGTCTGTAAGAGACACAACACTTTCAAAAAATGTCGCCAAGTTAAATAAAGGGAGTCATTGGTTAGTTATTTGTCTTGTTAATTAACTAGTTAATTGTCTTGTTAATAGATGACAGTTCTCAAAAAAAAAATTATTTTCAATGAACATTTTGCATTTTTAGCTTATTTATGGTAAAATGAAAAAGGTGTTTTCCGAGAGAAAAAAAATTATACGCTTGCGCATTGCTAAGTGTTCATATTTTTTTTATTATTTGTGTAGTAAAAAATTATTAAACACACTGTTGAATTCCTTAAACTTGCTGTTTATACATAACATTATTCATTTCTTTCTCAAATGTCCATACTTCTAATTTAGACATAGGGTCAATGGCTATCGAAATCACTCGATTTGAATCTATAATTGTGGCATATATTTCAGCTCGGAATGATATTCTTTATTTGCTAACTGAATTCACCCAATGTAGATATTTAAAGGATACAGAAAAGAATCTGTATCTGTGAGAAAATGAAATGAAACATAATTAGTGATCACTGTAATTATGTCTAATTTAAAATTTCTCAGAATTCGAATATATTGGGTAAAAAAAAACTATCACTCCCGTACTCGCAGACAACATTTTTTTGGAAATCACGAGTTTTCAATAAGAAACAACTTAAAATAGAGAAATTATTTAAAAACAAAAAAAAACCCCACACCCAAAAAAAAAAAAAAAAAAAAAAAAGAATTATAAACTTTGGAAATTAGGACTGTTCTGCAAACAGATCGGACAGGAATATTTTGTGATTCAAATTTTACATTATGCTCATAATGCTAATTATTATGAATTACCCATTAAACTAAGATTATAGAAATATTTTAAATTAACATAATGGTGTCACTTTGTCCCAATGTCTCCTCCAGGAGATACTTAATTTCTCAAAAACAAAAATTAAAATAATTTTAACTTTTTTTCAGCACTTTTTTATGTATTTAGAACCGATTGATACAAATTATTCTAAAATATATGGTTCAAAGTTGACCTTGGGTCTGAGGAGGTTAAACTGGTCCCGCACATCTATTATCCTAACAGGTAGTTATTTCCTTAGGCACCTTATCTGGCGGCGGATGTCAATCAGATTTTTGAGACTATTTAAAGCGTACAACGCATTATCCATAGACACAACAGCAACATGCATATAGTTAAAATACGTAACAAAAATAACATTAAATCTTTTAAAATAAGTAAAAAAAAAAAAATGTCTTGGAGTGGGTTGAAATCTTTTCGCTCACGCTCACATAACGTTTCAAACAGGCGAACTTCATTGCAAAGAATTCAAGAAATTGTAGAAAAAGAGGAAACATTTACTTTTCTTTCCTTCCCCCGAGTATGGCTTTAAAATGATTTCAAGTTAGGGGTCATGAGAGACAACTAAAGCAGATTTTCTAAAGGTAGAAGCAGCTTGAAAAGTCTGGCTGCATTCCCAATGACACTGAGCTGGCAAAAACTGGTAGTTAAATTACAATGTCACCACAGAAAGTAACATTCCGAGCAAAACAAGATCCTGATTTCAAAAACAAGAAAGTTTATTTAACAAGTATGCAATTCAGATATTTTTAGTAGAATAAATTCCGAAGGAAATTATGAATAAGTTTTAAAAGAACCCAGATTAAGAAATCTTTATTGCACACACATTTTATGTTTTTAGATACGGGCTTCAAAAGAGAGGGGTAATATCTGTCTTTGAAGCGTCCGTATAAATACAACACTCAGCTGTAAAAGAAGGGGGATATTATAAATTTAATTGATATTTGAATAAAAATTTTAACTGCTTTTTCGTTGCACTAGAAGCAATAGGAGGGCTAATATTGGCGACGGACCTCGTAATTTTGAACCTCGGTCAAGTGACGAGGACGACACCTGAGCAGTCACCTCCTTCTCCAAATTTCCACATATCGCCATCGGGAGGACTTTAAGCTTCGCCAGATTTAACGTGAATCAGCCCCGGCTTCATGGTGGGTCTTTAGTAACATCAACGCCCGAACCAATGATTAGACGAAAACCGCAGGTCGCAAATAGGCTATCAAATTATAAGAGACTGAAAAATTGATAAAACTGAATAAAAGAAATTCAAATATAGTACAACTAAGAATGTACGGAGGGAACAAAGTATTCTTTGGACAATAAAAATGTTTTCTCGCCCCTCAACATATTCGAAGACAAGTTTAAAAGAATATTTGCTTGAGGCAGTTTTATAGCATTAATAATGTAGCTTTGAGCTCCATCGGTTTATACAGGAATCATACATAAAATTTGACCAGATAAATTATATACTTTTAATATTAATTATATATTTATAATATGGGTTTTGATACTCCTTGATACTGCATATTTAAATGGGATGTAGATCAGTATATATCGTTTAGAAGCTTCAAAATCAACTTAAAAAGCTCTTAAGCTGACGACGAGATTTTTTCAGCAAAATTAATTAAAGTAATATTGATGGATGGATAACATAATGTGAAAAAAAGAATAAAAAATTAGAAAGTCTACTACATAAAATTTATAATTTTTAAATGTGTCTGATTAAGCCGAAAAATGTTCTAAATGTATAAGTACTCTAATACCAAAGACAAATTAATGATGTAATGCATAACACTCCTTCTGACGCTTTTGAAACTATCAAAATATAGCTAATGTTGTTTTCCATAACTCAAAATTAAAAAAAAAAAAACCTTTTGAAAAAAGAAAATTTCTTAAATATCTATTATAACTGGGAGAAAATACAATTTTTGAATCAATTAAATCCAGTTACTTAACTTGAAAAGCGTAGATTACAAAAAAAAAAAAAAAAAAAAAAAAAATATTAGAAAATTTAAAATTTTATAAAAAAAATTATTAACTGTTATGTGTATTAATTAATACTACACCAGATCATTGAAGCCATTTGGTTAGTACATTCTATCATATTTCCTTACAAATACGCAGTTTTCAAGTTTAAAAAGTTTCTAAAACAAAAAAACAAAAGTTTCTTAACGAATATTTATATATTTATACAGTTATACTAAGAACAAATTTTAAGCTTAGTTTATTCTGTTTATAAATATAATTTGACTCAAATTTCAAGAAAAATTGCATTTTCTCCTCAACAATAGAAAAAATAGAACAAAAATTTTAATTTACACAATTTCGAATAATATTAATTTATTTGTGGATTGGATAATTTTACGGTATATCACGAAAATGACATTGATATATAATGCGTGTCTAATTTTAAAAAAATTAATCTTGTTTTTTAATGATTTTTAAAATACGATTACAATTTATTGGTAACAACTTTTGTCACTTTCATGCAATAAACGCTACGCTTTGTTTATACATTTATCGCATGCCATGGATTTTCCAACAACTTCCTTTCAACGGTCAAAGAAATTGATTTTTTGAAGTCTAACATATAAAAAAAAAAATCACGAATAACTTCTAATAATCTTTCGTAAAATACAGAAATTCTGAAAAACTTTAAACCCATTTAAATTTAATTAAATTTTAAAAAAACCCCTTTTTCAAAAAAAAAAAAAAAAAAAAAAAAAAATGCAGCAATTCATGGATACGATCAATAAAGATTTCAAACAAATCAAGTCAACAAGTATATTCATAACATATGCAACGGAAACACGTTAATTGAAAATACCACATGTATGTATTCAAATTCATATACCTTCCGAAATATACATTCTAGTTTATGATCGAATATTTTAACTGTTTATTTTGCAGGTTTCTCTGTCTGTCTTTTAAAATTTCAACTAGCGGACCGAACGCCTTTTCCCTTAATTATGCATGAACCATTAAAAGCAGAATGGTTTAAATGCTCTTCATATAGAGTTTATATAGAGAAACATTACTCTAGAACTATATGAATTCTTTGTGTTTTACGCTTATTGTGAATTTGCGTTTCTGAGTTTAAAATTGCAATATTTAAGGACTATTTTTTTAATGTAAGAAGCTGAAGAGTCTGTAACTGTAACGACGAAAGGCATGTGTGGTAGATATCTAGCAAATTCTTATCATATCGTACATTTGCATGGTGATATGGGAGACAAATATCGAAAATTGTCGATATTTAGTCATTTCAAAAGTAATAAATCAACTAAAAATCGGAATTTCGCGAAAAAACTTTACAAAATGAAGTTGCATGATTTATCTTATATTTTTTTCAGATATGAAATATTAAGGATATATATTTCGGTTTCTATAAACTGAAATTTACGTATACAATCATATGGTATTTCACACGTTTCGTTAATACTTTCAAATACTTAATAAAAAGTAAATAATGAAAATATCAATAACTATAAGGCGTATTCTACATACATTAAAGTTCTGACGAATTCGAAATGCTAAAGGGAAATTGAAGTAGAAAACAAATTAAAGTTAATAAAAATTTAAATTTTTTTTTAATAGTATAAATGTGTGTGTGTATTCTTCCATTTCCCATACTCTTAAGTCTTAAGAACAACCGAACAGTGCTTTAATAAGTTTGAATTTAATAATCATCGTCTCTCCGCTTCACTCCACTTCGATTTTCCAAGGTTTATGCAGCCTGCGTAGATGCGGAGAAGTTTGCAGATAGAGAGATTTAGGAGAATCGTAGACCATAAAATGAGAGAGATACCTCAAGTGTATTAAATTCCACTTTTTTTCAAAACTACACATCATTAAAATTCAAAATTGTGCGCATCTATGAAATACATTCAAGGTCATTTTATCCACTGATTTATAATACAGTTTTGTTTTACAAAAGTTACACCTAAAACAAACTTATAAATTAAATAAATAAAATACATCATAAATAATGTTTAGAAAATAACATACAAGTCATAGAGTCATATAAAAAAGTGTTATATTATAGTCAAATATATAAAATATGTCATATTACAGACTTGACATTACTGTAAACGGAAATTTCATTCCGATCCATAATGATATAATTAACCTGATAAATTTGATCATATTGAATACCACTACGATTTGAAAAATAAACAACATTCATCTTGATACGTGCAACAGAAATTGTTTATTTATAGTACATGGCGATTACAAGGATATATCGATCATTAAAAGTTTATCAACTTATATTATTTTCACAGATACACTAGTTTTTATTCATGATTTTAAAAACGACATTAAAATTCGGTCTAGAAAAATCGAGGAAATGAATTAATCCAATGTCAAACCACAGTCACTGGTATTTTCAACTTAAAAGTAATTTTTTTGTATAATGCCTTAATAATTTCCTAAAAAAGAAATCAGCATTTTTCTGGATAATCATCAAATTAACATAATGTTATATTGCCTTTTACATTTTTAACTTAATTTTTTTTATATTCATAAGGTATGTTAGTTTCGATTTTTCAATTGAAAGTCAGTTGCTTAGCTTTAATATGATTTTAAACGAATTTCAATTCAATACCTATTAATTAAATATCATTTAGTATTTCCATTTTTAAAGTAAATATTCAGTTTTATAAAATACTCCTTTATCTGCTTATGTAAAGATATTGTTGGTGCTGATTATAAAATAATAAATTGATATTCGTTTCTATACTGTATCATTTAATTCGACTTTTAAAACAACAAACTAAAATATAGTATTCCAAAAAATAAAACTTCTTTGTGTGTTGCCATTTTACGAAAGAATAAATTAAAAACAGCGTAATGTTATACATTTTTAACAAATATCGTCTGCATCATGCATAAAAAATTAAAAAGTGAAAAAAAAAAAAAAAAAAAAACATATGAAAATCAAATGAAAACGATTATCGTCTGCATCAAACACAAATAATTACACAATATGAAGATGAATTCAACAGATATATTGATTTCTTCAATTTCCATTTCAAGTGCGTAGTTTAAAATTCACACACACACACACACATTCGAATGATCCAGAAAAAACTTACTAACTTAAAAAAAATCAATGGACGCGTAGAAAATCCTGCTGGATATAGAGGTCCAAAATCATTTTATTTAATAATTGAAACACTTAATCATTCAACATTTCTTCCATGAAATGCAGACATTTTAATAAAATGTACTTTTTTTTCATAAGTAGGAAATCAGTGCTGAAAACGAAACCATTCAATTTAAAAAGATGTTTAATTTTTTTGGGGATATTCAGACATTTAAAGAGTTACTGCTAATATTTATTTGAATATTCCATACCGGTTTACAACAGTAAACGTACTTACATAAAATACTCGTGACCTTTTATTACATTATTCTCCGAGTTGAAATGCACCAAAACTGCAATTCCGAAAGCGTAATTCAAATTTAGTTATATTTAACGATCTCAAAACGAATACATTTACGCATTACATCGTTATACTTAACCAAAATATTCTGTAAAATATTATCAAATATTTATTAAAAGATGTTATTTTCAGTATTAATCGTAGAGTTTTTAGATGGATTTATGAATGTCATGTTTAGAAAATTTGTTATCATATTAAGATGAATTTATGAATTTCATATGTATCAATGTATCACTAATTATGTGCAATGGTTTAGGAGAATTTCGCGAATTACAGAACATTTGAACACACATTACTCAATTATTTATTCCATAAGAATATTTTAAAAGCCTTTCCCAGTTCCAAAGGAAAGAGAGAGATGCCATTAGCGACGCCATTTCGAAATCTATTTTGATTGCATCATAGTCACTAAATATTTTATCATGGTTACGAATTAAAAGCATCATCTGCTCTTATAAGTTTTTAATTTACAACCCTCATAAAATATTTAGTAGTTTTTTAACAACTATAATTATAAGTGCTTTGCTTACATTTACAATCCGAAGGATTTTAAGAGGTAAAGTAACAACTCCTCAGATTAAAAGTACTTTTAGCTATATATGTTAGCAAATAATACTCGAAAAGTAAAATTGATACTGCAGAAAGATAGATTTCTATTTTAGGTCACTGATATGTACACCTACCGCATATCGACTTCAGCGTTTAAGTTGTTTACATACCGATGTGTATCGATTTCGGCAATTCTTCTACTCGGAAATGCGTAGGTTACAATCCCACTAATCTAGACCAAATAATGAACAGACAAATCAGCACTTCACCTCTAAATTTCGGAGAAATGTCTCTTTTGAAACGAGGCACTTGGACGATAACGGCCATAAATAATGCCGCAGTAGAACCGCTACGAATTCAAAAACAGTTCACAGCATCGCCCGACAAACATGACACAGGGTACAATTCGTCGCAGATATGATTTTCGACACAATACATCAACAATCATACAAGACACGAAAAAACTTCAACAAAAAATAAAGTACAGAGAAAGTGAAGAGTGGGGCTACTCACATCCTTGTTCCGTGGTGGTAATGCGGGGTGTGGAAGGATCGGTCTTCCTCACGACCATGATGTTTCCGTTTGTTTCCCACACCCTGTGTCCCTGAACGAGAGTGTCCATCATCCCGGGACAATCACATCACAATTGTTCACGGTTCCGATAGAGATTGATGTAAATCCAAGCGGCACACGTGAAAGTGGAGAGAGATTATAAATTCCGTCGCACTGTTAAGTCACACGAATAGTGATGGCGGATAGTACAGGAGGAGCAACGACTGCGGGAGCCAGGCAACTGGTGCCCATGCGCAAAGAAACAGTCATCCCCGTGATGCTTTTCGGGAGGGATGAGGATGGGATGCCACAGAACGGTGGGGGTCGGTTGCAAATTGAGAAATGGTGACTTTGAAAAGGTTGCGCCAAATCAAATTCGAGGCTTTGGCGCGTGAAAACATATAACAAAGTGACTTCCTTGTTTTAAATTAAAAATCGAAATTAGACAATCACTACAAAATAAAAAATGAAATAATTCAGCATTCAAGGGGATTTCGTAAAGTTTTAATTATTTATAGGAAATAACCGAGATAGATGGATAAAATTTGTTCTGAGTGGCAATCGATCTTTAAGTGCATTATGTTTTACATTGCAGCTATTCATGTTGATTTGTTTTGTTTCAGTAAGTCGCAGACTGAAGTAATATCGTAAATTTTTAATTACAACTAAAAGAAATCGAGATGGAATATTAATTTTTAATTGTCATTTTTAAGATTTTTCCTTCATAGTCAACCTCCAATATTTATTTCAACGTTTCTTGACCTTTCGCAGGCCGTCATTGCAGAACTCAGCAGATCGAACTTTTTCTTCTCCATGTTGCGGGTCACTTCGAAAACCAACAAGAATAGCCGTAATTTAAAACATCACGTACGTATGAATCAACAAATATGCAGAATAAATATTATCTAGATATTTCTCAGTTATTTATAAGTATAATAATAAAAACCTTACGATACTTTCTCGTATATGGATTTTTACATAGAAATTAACAGCAAACTATAGAAATTCTGTAATTACACAAATATTTTTCCCATACAGTAGGAAAATATAAAACTTGGTCACCAAAATGATCCCCGCTGACCTCAAATTTAAGACAAGAATTCGTTACAAAGTGATTGAAAAAACAGTGGATCAGAATTTGTTTCATAAATTCTGTCAGAATTTTGACGGAAAGCAGAAAATATGTTTCATCCATTTCTATATCCAAAACTTTTCTCGTCAATGCGCCTGCAAAACATTGTGCGCAACTTTTATGAAACATCGGTGCAACTATGTAAATGAATGCAGTAGAATCAATTAAGGCTGCAAGTGAAGAAACCTTTTTCGAATACGTTTAATTACACATATTGATTAGAAATTTTAAAAGAACTGTACTATTTTAATCGATAACTTTATAAAATTACAAACTCTTTGATATAATTGATAACTTTTTTCTCAGAATTTCTCATTACTTCAATTATTTTAAAAAAAAAATCATTTAATCAACGGGGAAATGTAACATACGTTCTATTGGTAATAAAGTAATAACATTAAAGTAAATGTTGTTAGAATAGATTTTAAATTTGATTTAGAATTTTAATGTTTTATATTCAGGTTCTAATTTCAGTAACTAGTGTCCTTCCAACAACAAAAAAACCAATTAATCAGTTCAAAAAATTTACAGTACAGTTCTTCGAATTCCACTGCAAAACATAAATAATGTACTCATCGATTTTATTTTCCAAACAAACAAAAATGACTAATGTAATTTTTTATGCATACGATCATGTTTTTTACATAAGAAATCACTCTTTTTACATAAATACAGCATAAAAATTGTGATTGTAAGCTGAATAACTGATTCCTTAAATTTTTGCAGAACGTTATATCGTGATAGAGTCAATTTCCAGTATTGAGATTAAAAGAAAAAAAAATAATCGGGATTTTAAAAAAGAATTTTTTTTTTTAAAATCATGGCTTACAAAAGTTGTGATTAACGTCGCACTAGAAGCAACACGAGAGCTATCGGCGACGGACCTTGTAATTTTGAACCATGGTCAAGTGACGAGGACGACACCTGAGCTGGCACCCCCCTTTCCTAACTTCCACACCACGCCCACGGGAGGACTTAGGGCCCCGACTGATTTAACGTGCATCAGCCCCGGCTATACGGCGGGTCTTTAGCAGTCAAGGATCGAACTCGCGACTGAACGAAAACCGTAGGCACGAATCCGAAGCCATGATCACTAGGCTACCGCGGCCACTCAACAAGGAGTGGATTTGTAAGATATTTCATATTTAAATAATAAATTAGGGCTGTGAGTTAGGGGTGAACTCCAGAGAGAACGACCTTGGTTATTCAGTGTTGATAACAAATAATTTCACTTGTTTAGTCACGTGTTTTCTCAACTTGCGTTTAGTCACTTAGGTTTCATATATTAAATTGAAATATGACGCAAAAGTCGAATAATAACGGCCAACCGCCACAAAGTATCTATGGAAAATATATGAAATAATTACATCTCAAGGCCAACTACTCCACATTTCGCTGTGACGTTCTTAATTTAACATCGATTGGTACCTCAGTCACTTAAATTACTCTTTATTTCTAAATTATCACTCAATTTCAACCAAATTAAGAGTTTAGAGAGCTCTGGACACACCTAGACAATTCATAAATAGTAAAAATGTTAATAATATGCCACAATAGAAGAAAAGTTCTCGCATTAAAAAAAAAATAATATCTGAAAGATAACAATAGAAGGCCTTGATGTTTGAGTTCGTTGGCATTAAGAATGTTCCAGTATGACGACCTCTTGTCCCAAACAAGTGACAAAAGAGCAATAAAACTGATTAATAACAGTTCAAGGGTAGTAACTGGTTCTGGACTGAAGAAAAATACTGAATAAAATCCTGTAACGACTAATACCTATGTACATTGCTCCAAATGTGAAAAGAAAACGAACCTCCGAATTCTAAATTGAAAAATATTTAATTCACTAAACTTGCTACAAAGGGAAACATGTACAAATAAAGAAACCGTGTAAAATTTTGAAAAACCCAATAATAACGATATATTTGTAAAATACATATTTCAATGTATGCACAATTTGATTTTTCTTTACTTAGATTAAATTAGATAATGTTTAATGGAATAATATTAACATTGCTCGTAAAAACGTCCTTTTATTAATTATTTTTTGAAAAATTGTATGACACATCAATAGCACACCTATTTTTGTGCTAGCGAATTTCACTGTAATATGATTCCGGATGAAATATCTTGTTAAACATTTTTATGTCATAGAAAAATGGAGATAAAAATAATCAGCTTTTAGATAAAAAGCAATTCATTTTTCTCCAAACAGTGTGGGCATAATATGCATCGTACTTACAAAAAGTGATAGTTAAAATAGGCTATTAAAAAAATGCAATCGACACACAATTATTTATTTAAAAGATTAATCTTAGCTCTACAAAAAATTTTGACATGTCCCGGTCGCTTATAATAAATGAAAATAAATTCTGAGTAAAAAGTGAAAAACTTTCACAAAAATTTGCAAATGATAAAACTATTTTACAAGAAATTTATACGGAAATTAAAATTAAATCCAAAGTGATGTACCTCCATGATTGGAATTCTTTTCTTTTTTTTCGACCACCATTAAAATTCTAAATAAATATAGAAGAAATAAATAGCTTATCATTAATATTAGCTGGATAATACATATTTTAAAGAACAGTTTATATTCATTATTAGTCATTACAGAGTTTTTCAAAAACGTGTAAAACCAAACGATATATTCTTTATTAGAACTGCGATTCTTTGGTTAATGGGAAAATTTATCAAAGAAAAAGGTACTTTTAAATTAAAGTAAGACAGGTCGATTTAATTCACATAATTTGAGATATTTCTTTTATATACTAACATTCTTAAAAATGAATGCATCATTACTTCATAATTAATAGTTAAAAAGATTATTGATTTATTTCCTAAATTCTTAGGATCTAAAATTTCAGAAATCGTCAAACGATTCTTGAAATTTTTATTTAAGAAAAAAGTACTAAAAATGCTTTAAAATTAAAACAGCGCATATTAAAATAATTCTTTGAAGGAGTTAATGATTGGACAAAAATTTTAGGTTTCAGCTTTTTATAAAAAAATTTTTTTTTTACAGAATTTTTAAAAATTCTGTAGCAAACAAATGGCAACATTTTGAGATTACACATTTGCACAGTAGAAAACAGAATAGTTAATATATTTCAATGTAATTTAATATTTGGAATATAATGATTTAATACAGGAAAAGAGAAATTTCCAATCAAGACATCTATTAATTTGTAAATGATTATTAAAAATCACGTAACTGAATGAATTTGGTTAGTGAAATATTAATTTTTTAAAATTTTAATCGTGAATACATATTGCAGTGTTATATAACATATTTTATTCATTTATTTTTTATTGAAAGAATTGATCTTAGACATTTGCATTTGAATCCTCCTAAGACGATATGAAATTTATTATATGCTTTGAATGTTCAAACATGTTTCCAAACCATCTGCTTCTTGAACAATCCCAGATAAAAATCATGGAGGTATTATTCATCAATGATATGAGACAACATAAACCTTAGCAACTGAAAATTTCGTAACCGTTTGAAAATGTCAAAACTAGACTAAAGATGGAAACTTGTTTTGCTATTTCAAAAAATAAAAAGTTTCAAGATCGGTCTTGCACTAAATTTTGCAATCAAGAATTAAAACAAGAGCTCGTCCTGTTCATGAGAGAATAACTCTGAGATAAAATCCATTTCAGTAATTAAACTGTTAAGGCAAAAACCAATAAAGCTTAGAGTGGCGCAAGAACTGTGATTGGTGAATGATAAATTAGATTTTCGAATAACTTTTATTTCATAAGATATGAATATTTTGTATTATTATCTCTTTTGACGTTGATTTTGATCATGAAATCATGTATATAAATCAAATAACATGAAAGAAATGTAATGAATTATATTTAAATCTAAAAGAAGAATGAAAATATAAGCATTATAATCGGAGAATAGTTTAAAAATATGTCATATGATTATAAATAACCTTTGTATATGGTCTACCGGAACGTTCATTCCGGAAAGTAAATTTATGATTTACTTTCACTTCACACACGGACAGCGCTTTCCGGTAGACCCCATACATAATTAAAGATTTCAGAAAGAGGAAGTAGAATGAAAATATAGTTTACTCTGAATACCCCTAGAAATACAACTTTGCAAACCATTAAAATTGCTTTTAAAATCTTACAATCGTAAATATACGTTTTAAAGCAGGGATTTAAATACAAGTAAGAAAAAAAAAATCAGCTGAAAGATTACCACGTTATTAAAATTTGGTTGTTAAGGCAACCGAGACGCTAAGAAGTTTCAAATTTTGTATTTGTTGATTTTGCTTTTAAAAAATAGAGGGTACTTCTCAAATTTCGAACATGTATTATTAATGAGAATTTGATACAAATAATTATAGAAAATTGAATTTTAAAATTGTAATCAAATATACGATATCGTAAAGAAAAATACCTGTCTCTTTGTTATTCTCAAAATGTAGTTTTTTTTATGGTATTCTGGTGCTGAGAATTGACTTTATCACAGTGCTAGTATTTTCCATACTACATAACGATGTTATTTTCTGCCCAGTGATCACATTTTTTTAAAAATATTAAACACTTACAAATTTTAAGTATCGCAGAGTATTTGTATAAAAATTACTGGAAATTTGATTCATAAAATTTAAATTTTTTTAGATTTTTATCATATTCAAATTCTGAAATTAAACTTACATCGAGAACAAAAAATGTAAGGCTTACAATATGTATCTAAGGGCAAGTACTCGAATATACAGCAATCGATTATTAATTTATCGATTAATTATTGAATTGAAATATATCAATCGATTATTAAATGCTCATACATAATTATTTACGTTTATGAATGTGTTTTCCTTTATATAAACATATACATAATTATACAAACATTTCAATGTTGAAATATGGTTCCCAATGCTTTTAAATTTTAAAAAGTGAGGATCATTTAAATTTTGCACAAAGTAAGCTCTTTTTTCGTCTCAAAAACCTTAATATATTTACTTACCTATTCTCAGGAATTCAGAGCAGTGACGTACCCCGGGGGTAGGTGTACGTCACCCCCACCAGATTTTTTCTTGAAATTGAAATATTTCAGGATAATTCTTTTACCATACGAAAATAAATGTTCTAAATTTTAAACGTACAATTTTTTTTCTTTCCACGCTTAAATTTTTTTCATCACGAAGAAAAAAGAGGATTTCAACGAAGCCAATTCATGAGAAAAGAATAGAACTGCCTTTGTTGTCAGTGCCTGTGGGTCAGTGTTTTTAGACGAAGAGAGAGGAGGAGAAGCGCATTCCGATAGACAATGCAACCCCAAAATGCTATTTTTATCCCCACGGTATCTTAATTATTTTTTAAAAATGATCTTCCTTTTTGTAATTTTTTGTAACTTGATAAAATTGTATCAATACTTGAACAGTTTTAAATAGGAGAAATACGATGGATATAGCTTATTATTAGCCACCCTAGGGGCTATTATTTTAGGTGAGACGTTTTGGCATACCAGATAACTTTTCAATTTTTTATCGTTTGCTTCAATTTTAGTATTGGAAAAGTGTACTATATTCCATTTCTAGATATTTCATCGTTTTCTTTAATTCTTATATTTAATTGGGTAATTTAATAATAATTATGAAAAAAAAGGGATTTTGGGTGGCTAAATCTGTTCTTCGCAAAAACTTTGCACAGAACTCTCGATTTTTATTTTATTTATTTTACTTTTTACCAAAAGTTAAATCTAAACTACAAAACTGCTTCTTTCATAGCAATGATGATATGCACCCCCTCTCCCCAAATTAATTTCTCAGTACGCCATTGATCCAGAGTAACCATTTTAATAGAACAATAACGTATTTGGTTTTCTTTTCTTTCTTTTTTTTTTTTTTAATTCTCATAGAATTCCCACCCATGGTCAATAAATACTGCCGCACATAACCTTCAAATAATGGAGTTCATCAACTCCCTCCCCCTTTATAATGATGTACTGAAGACATCAAAAATATTAAGGGGGTGGCACGCGGGAGTGAAATGGATGGAAGGAAGGTCAACAAGGCATGAAGATTACGAAGGATGGGAGGAAGGCGCGATGGATTGTGGGCTGCACCAGGGTGGAAGGGGGTTCTTCAAACACTCGATAGCAACAAGGAAAGAACATTATCATAAATGTTCCCACTGTGAATCATAATTTGGTATAATTGCTCAGATAGTGTCAAACTGACACAACTAATCGAAGTTTCTTTCATTCGTTTTTATTCCCGAAGAAAATGAATTGAAGAATTAACCATCATAGAATCGGATATCTCCCGCTCGATATTGTTCCGGCTTGTGCGCCAAAATAATCTAAAAAAGAAACAATACATAAACATTTGCTCGTTGCTGGAAATTCAGATTGCTATATTTCTCAACAAATCGTTTGATAGAAGATTAATTTTATGTTTTTCATACAATATTGTTATTTATTATATTTGTTTGAATAAAAAGAACTGTTTTCGTAACCATAACGTGTTAAAAATAATAGCTGAAAATTGTAATTCTACAGTTTTAATTCTGATGTTGTTTGTCGTATTATTTTCCAGATTCAGCAGCATCTTATGGTAGTCAATTGTTATTCTAGTAGTGGCAACGCTTTAGTTATTTCGTCAAATAGATTTCTTTTGACGCAAAATCCTTGGAACTCCTGTAAAAACTGAAAATAACTGATGGATAGACCATTACAACTGATATGTGTTATTATTTGTAACAATATTTCCTACCATTAGTGTAACGATCCTCCTTCTTATTTAATTCTAACACCATCTTTCCGTCCAATTAATTAGACAATAATTACTGGACTAGTCTCTCCAATCCCACTTAATTCGACTATTATGAAGTATGATCAATAAATAAAGTCTCGGCTTACCAATTCACTCGCTTCAAATCAAATACTTCTCGCAAACAGCCGATTCTTATCTAAGTATTTTGAGATTCGCTTCGATTCAAAAGATAAACTGCGATGATTTAATACAACTCACAAATATTTATTAGTCAGGCATTATCGTCTATCTAACTTCATTTCCTTTCAATTCTATTTTATTTATGTATCACCATCTCTAATTCAATTAACTTCACTTCTATCTTCGTCTAATTTACCTTATCACGTCTCGTTTGGGCTGGGAAGAAATTGTAGTTTTGTGCAATTCAATTGCTATAAAGTCCCCCAGGTTAGTGAAAAGAAAATCGGGAATAGCTCAACGTCAGAGTAGTACTGATCTACCAAGACAAATTCATTTTCAATAAACTGTGTTTTAGTCTTACAGTCCATAAGAATCAGTTTGCAGCAACCGCAATAAACGTAAATAATGCAAAAATTATTATAGTGAAAGCGTAGTGATTCAAAATAAGATCAAAACTTACGTTTACGAGTTTCCTGATAATTGAATATTGTCTCACTTCAGACGATAGGTTCCAATAATATTTAAATATAAAAAAAATCAAAATTAGGGTTGAACAAACAAGCGATGGTCTTCATAGTTTTAAAACAAGATGATGAGGGCGGTGGGAGATAGGATGAAATGAGTTCGTATCTCACAAGACAAACTTTCTAACCAGATGTGAGGACTCAGATGCCTGGTGCATTTCGATGTGAAGCATGATAGTGTTTGGCAGAATCGAACTCCTGATCAACAAGCTAGAAAAATTCTATACTTGATTACAGCAATCCCGACTGGCATTACTAAAGCTAGTTGCACATACACATATCTTCTCGATGAAAGAGTGTTTAACACAGAAATATATGCTAATGAAGAATACTTAAAATGTGTAATGATTTGTTTAATTTTATGATATTTTTGCAACTGAGTCCTCGTGGAACGTACTGCACCAAACACAAGGTGGATAATTTTGATTTAATTAAATAAAACATTTTAAAAGCAGCATCTGGTAAAACAAATAATAAAAATGTTACTTGTTTCCGTTTGTAGCACTAATTCTTCATGGAACACATTGCACGGAGCACAAGGTGAAGAATTTTGATGAAATAAAATAAAAAAAAAAAATTTAAAAATATCTGAATAAAATAGATAATAACTAATTCAAGATAAAAAAAAAAAAAAAAACAGCGTTTTTATATGGTGGCAAAGTTTATTAAAAAAATTATTGAAATATTAGTTAAAACTTGTCGCAAATGTCTAAATATTGTTCAACCAAAAAAAAAAAAAAAAAATCGCCAAGTTTGGTAATTTTTGAAATCGCGCCAAATGGTTGGGCTAAACTGCATTATTAAAAAAATCATTGAAATATTAGTCAAAACTGGTAGCAAATGTCTAAATATAGCATCGTTAGGCGAGCAAGAACGATTCCCAAGGTTTCAGAGTTCTAGCTTTATAGGAAGTTGGTTAAATGAACGATCGAAAATTGATGACACACTGATACAGACACAAACAACAAGTGAAATACATAAAAACGTTTTAAAAAGTCGCTTGTTTTAGTTTGCAGTACTAAGTATTCACGGGACATATCATTACGACATTTCCCACGAGGATATTATCACGAGGATATTTACATCTGTTTTAATGATTCGTTAGTTTCCGGGTTTTTAAAAATATTTTCAAAAATAAAGGAGAAATCACAATTCCACAGAAGCCTTCATTATTTTTTGCTCTTTCGGATGCACTTTATTGCATTCAAATAGATAAAACAGTCGAGGTTGGAGGAGAAAAGTAGAATTTCCATAAGATTAACATTGAGTTCACTAAATAAAAATGGCTGGAGCTGTAGCATTTTATTTCGGCCTCGATTATACCTCGTTGAGAAACATTTCAAAACGTCACAGTGCGTATTTGCATAGTTTGCTCAGAATAAAAAGGAATTTTGGCTGACCGAAATGCCAAGACAAAAAAAGGTCGGACAACAAGGTTTTATAGTATTTTTATTGAAGCTCTTGTGGAATAAGCTCAACCCACAGAGTTAAATTAACGTTTCAGTATAACTACATAAAGAGTCATTAGCGAAAAAGCCTTGTATTTTCAAACCTCGATATAATATCAAGGATGGCACCAGTCTCAGTCCTTTACGCTCCGGATTTAAATGTCACAATATAGTTCAAAATCTACATTAACACAGCGGTTTTGGATTTATAGAAGCCTCCATTTCTTGGCAATTGCATCAGCCGAGTAAAATGAGTTCTAGAAGGAATAGATTTGGCGCGCATTTTAAACAATGTTGTTTTACCAAACATTTTCTTCAAAACTATCATTTATGATAGCTAAATCTATGCTCCCCCCCTCTTATGATGACAAAGATTATTTTAAAATGTTTCTAAATGATGTAATCTAACTATTCTTTGAAAATAGTTCTACAAATCAGTGAATTACTTCATCTTACTCTCCTCCTCCAAATCGAGTTTCGAAATGAGCGTTATACATTTTCTTTGCGACAAAATTCATCTTCCTTCAATCAACAAAATACGGGCATGGACATAGAATGGAAATATTTATTTCATTCAGCACAAAATAAAGTTACTTATAAAAAAATCATGGTTATTTTTAATAAGATGGAGATTTTTCTCCTTACAATTGTAAAAAAAAAAATAAGACAACAATCCCCCCCCCTCCTAAAAAAAAATTCAATCGCTTCAAAGGGTAAACTAGACACTAGTCTAGAACTTGAATGGTAGCTTTCATTTCGCTGAACAGTGAATAATTATCTATCTAAGAAGACACGGCCAAGAATTTCCGGTCTTCAGAAACCACAAACAGATGCCGCTCCTCTCTCTATTTGTTTTCTTTTTCTTTCAAACTACAAGGTTAGCTTCTTCAAAGACAAAACGAGCGGTCTTTTTTCTGTGTTCGAAATACTTAGTGTTAGGGATGTTACTTTATCAGATTGCGGAACGAAGTAAAAGAAATATAGCGAGTACCAAATTTGTGATACGGTGCATACTTTGATTAGTTTAGTTTAGTTTTTATTAACGTCGCACTAGAAGCAACACGAGGGCTATTGGCGACGGACCTCGTAATTTTGAGCTTCGGTCAAGTGACGAGGACGACACCTGAGCTGGCACCCCCCTCTCCTAACATCCACACCAAGCCAACGGGAGGACTTTGGGCCCCGAACAGATTTAACGTGCATCAGCCCCGGCTACACGGCGGGTCTTTGGCGGCCAAGATTCGAACCCGCGACTGAACGAAAACCGCCGGCCGCTAGTCCACGACCTTGACTACTAGACTACCGCAGCCCGCATACTTTGATTCAATTTGTATAGGTAAAAAATTTCTAATTCATACAACCAATATTCTTCGATAAAATAAATTATGGGAAAAGTTCAGAATATATGTATATATATATATATATAGAATTTGCTTTATTATTTATGAGTATCTGCTGATCTGTAACAGATTTATTATTTACGAGAATTTGATACATAAAGCTTTCGAAAATTGAATTTTAGAATTGTAAACAAACCTGTGCCACGCCAAAGAAAAAAATAATTGTATTCGCGTTTTCTCAAAATTTTGTTTTTTTAAAGATATTTTGGTAATTGCATGCAAGGCAGTGAGGACTATTTTGTGAATGAGAACATAAATTCCTGTGTTGAAAGCACTGAAAGTTGTGATGGTTTGTATCCTCACATTCCAAAGAGTAAAATTGCATTTGATGAATGATTTGGATTCTCAAATTCCGTAACGTACTTAGTAATCAAATGGCTTTTTTATCCTTTCTTTTCCCATATAAGTTATATTCAAAACACCTAAAATATAAGAAAATTAAAGTAGTATTCCTCTTCATTGTTATTTTTTTGAGCGCATTATTTGTGTTATGACTGGAAACAACAGCTGTCGTCAGTTTAATTTCACTTTAACAAACATAATGATCCGTACGTTAAACTAATTCCCCCCCTCCCCCGAGAGATCACAACATTTAAAAAAAAAAAAAAAAAAAAAACACCTGATTGCCAGATTTATGCCACAAATAAAAGCTGTAGAGCAAAATATTAAATAATAGCAAACAGGACATGTTGAACTTTCAAGGAGTGGCAACAATCTGCGTTTTTCTATCACTATTTCTGGTGTACGTTTTGGTACTTTTTCCATTGGCCGGGTGCAAATTTCGCCAACATCAGATTTTTCGTTTTGGCGACTACTTAACAAAGCAGTAATATAAAAACTTTCGAAAATAAAATAAAAAGAATAATAAAAAAAAAACATTTTCATAAAAGGAATGACTTTTACATCCAGAATTATTTTCCTTTTTCACTCAAGTTTTTTAAATTAAAGAGATAACGCATTGCATTCGGCGATTTATCGCTTGCGAACAGCCAACAGGAAAAGTACCGTTTTTTTTTCCTGCTTTTTTTTTTTTTTTGTCGAACTAGAGTATTCGTACATTAGCCATCTCGTGTAATTTCGCTTTGAAAAAGTTCGAACAAATCTCGATTTAAAAAAACGGAAATATACGGTACTTTGAAAAAAAAAAAAAGATTTTAAACCAAAAGCTACAACTTAATGTTACAACTTAAATTGAAGTAAATTTCTGTTTTATTGATGTTCAATCGCTCGAGGTAAAATTTTGGTTACTCAAAAAATAGAAGTTTCTCAAGTGATTTCCAGTCACTATAAGATTACGACAAAAATTTCCCAACCCATATTTCTTATTTGTTCGATTCCTCCAAACAAGTTTGTAAACCTTTGCCCAAGCCCTCCGCAGTTAATACATCGGGAAAGCATTTGCGTTAATTAATGGTTGCAGAGAAAATCGGCCGCCACTTCCCGGTATTGCGCCCAAATAATAAATGAATCATCGTTTAGTAGCGACGGTACATGGAACATCATCGTTAATGGGAGTTAAATGAAACGGAACGAAAGATCAACGAGGAAGATGTTTGTTGTTATACACATCTGGAATCGATAAAATGATTTCGATTTCTAGAGATGAGCATTATCTACCTCGTTATTATTATTATTTTGAAAATAATTCGAGATAAAAACCCACGTTTTGAAAACAACGTTTTTATATGGTGGCAAAGTTTATTAAGGAAAATTATTTAAATATTAGTTAAGACTGGTCGCAAATATCTAAATATTGCATTGTTAGGCAAGTAAGAACGGTTCCCGAAATTTCAGAACTCTAGCTTGATGGGAAGTTGGATAAATGAACGATAGAAAATTTGATGACACACAGACAGACACACACCGAGTGAAATACATAAAAACTGAAACACATAAAAACGTTAAAACTAACTAAAATGAATTAATTCATCCGGTAAATTAAATGGTTGGAATGCACTTCAACCCAACTACCCTTGGCGACAAGAATTTATAAGGCGGTATTTCGCCAAATGTGGCTACCCTGATCCGTTTTACGGACTTAACGTTCAGCCAAAAAAATCGCCAAGTTTGGTGCCAATTTTTGAAATCGCGCCAAGTGGTAGGGCTAAACTGCATTATTAAAGACAATATGAGTTAAAACTCGTCGCAAACGTCTAAATATTGCATTGTTAGGCGAGTACGAATGATTCCCAAAATTTCAAAGCTCTAGCTTGATGGGAAGTTGGTTAAGTTAACGATCGAAAATTTGATGACACACACACACACCAAGTGAAATACATATAATTCGATATAAAAACCAACGTTTTTAAAAATAACGTTTTTATATGGTAGCAAAGTTTATTAAAGAAAATTATTGAAATATTAGTTAAAACTGTTAGTTATTTTTAACTTTAAAATTTACTTAAAAAGATACATTTGTGAGCATATTAAGAAATTCATAATACTCATAAAATCAAAACATGCATTTGAAAGTTTGTAAGTCATTCTATTAAAAAAAATGGGAACCAGAATTCAGGAAAGGTTTATCCTTGGCGACAAGAATTATTTGGCAGTATTTTGCCAAATGTTGCTACCCTCTGCTGCTTTTCCGAGTTAACACTCACCCAAAAAAAAAAAAAAAAAGAAAAAAAAATCGCCAAGTTTGGTGCCAATTTTTGAAATCGCGCCAAGTGTTTGGGCTAAACTGCATTATTAAAGAAAATATGAGTTAAAACTTGTCGCAAACGTCTAAATATTGCATTGTTAGGCAAGTAAGAACGGTTCCCAAAATTTCAGAGCTCTAGCTTGATGGGAAGTTGGATAAATGAACGATAGAAAATTTGATGACACACAGACAGACACACACCGAGTGAAATACATAAAAACTGAAACACATAAAAACGTTAAAACTAACTAAAATGAATTAATTCATCCGGTAAATTAAATGGTTGGAATGCACTTTAACCCAACCACCCTTGGCGACAAGAATTTATAAGGCGGTATTTCGCCCAATGTGGCTACCCTGATCCGTTTTATGGACTTAACGTTCAGCCAAAAAAAATCGCCAAGTTTGGTGCCAGTTTTTGAAATCGCGCCAAGTGGTAGGGCTAAACTGCATTATTAAAGAAAATATGAGTTAAAACTCGTCGCAAATGTCTAAATATTGCATTGTTAGGCGAGTAAGAACGATTCCCAAGGCTTCAGAGCTCTAGCTTGATGGGAAGTTGGTTAAGTTAACGATCGAAAATTTGATGACATACACACACCAAGTGAAATACATAAAAACGTTTTAAAAAAGACATTACTTTCCCCATTTCCCACCATGTTATTCAATAACGAAAATATGTTTTTATCTTGAATCAATCTTACAAACGGTATTTTAGATATATTTAACACTTTTAAAAAATGGGGAGAAAACTCACTAGGAAACTTTATCGCTAAAAAAATAAACCATGTCATCCTGAACAATACATCTTGCACTATTTTTCTACATAGTCGCCTAATGACATTGAGACATTTGTCGTAGCGTGCAATCAGTTTGAAGAAACCACTCCGGTAAAATTCGGTGCTTTGCGATGCAAGGAATTCTCGCATAGCCTGCTCCACCCCAGCATTGTTTTGGATGGGCACGACCAATAAGCAGCGTGTTCGCGTCTGACACCGTTATGCGCATATCCGCTAACACCTTGTCCTGTACTCTAGCAGTGTTGTTTTCATTCGTGGATGTGAAGGAACGCCCACTTCAACCTCCACACTCTGCCTTCCTTCACTGAGCATGTAATATCAGCGTCCAACCCTTCGACGAAACATGACCTGTTCACCCCACGCGGTCTGTAGACGTTCATGGACAAACTAGTCCCACGAGTTCATTCATTCCGGATAACAGCACACACTTCCATCTCCGACAAAGCTGTCAATAAACGTCTTATGTCATCGTGATTAGATCCAAACAACCTCAGGCACGCTGGTCTGCTGCTACTCTCTTTTCTTCGTCACTCTGAGCATTCAGCATTTCTTCCTCCGTTGACGCTACTTCCGTCGTTGAACCAGAGATTTTTTGTTCCTCCTGGTTAATCACCTGCTTCTTCAAAAAAAAATGACGAAAATAACTTTCGGAACATCTCTCGTGCTCTCACATCTGAGAATATTGATCGTTTGTTTATTAACATCGCACTAAGAGGCAACACGATGGATATTGATAGGGTTACCATATTTTTTGGGGTCGAACTACGGGCATAGTATTGAAATGACTTAAAATCAAGACAGTTTACTGAAACATCAAACTTAATTATTATTCAGCAGTATTTTTCACTGGACATAACTTTTTTCAGAAATGGTTTCTATTAATTACATCTAAAAATTTACCACAAGAAAGTTCTGACTTAAATTTTAGAAGATGTTTGACAATACATGTTGGAACTCTACATTATTCTGCAGACTAAATGTTCTCAATTATTGAGAAATATCTGGTGCTTTTTCAGCACTTGAATCACAACCTACCCTTTGGTTTTGAATTACCTGGTTCAACAACTAACGTTCATCAAATAGATCATCAGCATTTATAGAATCTTTTATAATTTCATTAACAACTACTGCACTCTCTTCTAAATCAGACCAGGAAATTTCATTTCGCAAATTTATCCATTAAAACTTACTGAATGTATCAAAACTGGTTCTCCGCAACTCAAATATTGGACACCAGAATTGCCTGCGCTTGAGAATAATTTTTGTTCCTTAACACCATTATTTTTTTTCTGAGTGCACAGCAATTCTTTGGTGAAAGATTCTTTGCAATTCATTGAAAGAAGCAATTATTTGACAAACTAATTCAAAATATGTCGAAAATGCTTCTGTTGTTTGCACAGAATTAGTTTCCTATTTCAGAATCACATTATTAAATAATTATAGGACCAAAATGAAAAACATCTTCTCCAGTCATAAAGTTCTCAACCCCCGGACAGCACTAAATAATCAGGAGAGTCTGGGTTACTCTCGGATGTGTGGTAAGCCCAGCAATGGGCGAAAGATATCGGTCAAAAGAGGAGGATCACGCCTGAGCTGGCACCCATCTCAAAACTTCCACACTACGTCTACAAGAAGATTAGGAACCTCGACAGATTTAACGTGCATCAGCCCCTCATAAAAGTAGTATGAAGATTCAAATCCCAGACTCGAGGGAAACGAAACCGTCTATGAACTCACTACTATGACCAACTGGCTACCGCGGACACAAATGAACAAGAAAATAAATACAACACACCTTAGAGAAGGAGGACTCGCACGCCAAGTCTTTGGGAAAATGGAAATTCAGACTCTTTCGACAAGCAAGTTTGTGTGACCTTAACTAAACTTTCTCTCCCTCTTACGTTACTTCGTGCTATTTGTGATATTGTAAATAAATATTCTGAGCGCCAATTTTCGAAGAAAGTAGCGAACTTTAACTCTTCAAATTCTAAAACTTAACTGTCGTTACTTGAATTAATTTTTTAAGCGCAATGTAATGTTTACCTGAGCAATCTATTGATTATTTCATAAATTCACAAGACATTGTTACGAATTTTGGAGATCGTTTGCATTTTTAAAAAAGTTTTGTATTAAGAATCTCGTAGTATACAGAAGTATTGAAGAATTTAAAATCGACTGAATAATAATAATTACGAACCACTTTCTATGAATTTAATCATCATTAAAATTTGATTAAATATATATACCTTCCCTTTTCAAGAACAAACAAATATAGAAACTATTAGAATAACGATTTGTTAACTGAACTGAACATAAAAATATTTAAATATTAAAAAAAAAATTTTTGTTGTTGTTGAAAATAACAATAAAGATGTACATTACATGAAAACAATTTCATTTTAAATAATACCGCTGAAAAATCAATAAAAAAGTTTTTAGAAAAAGAAAGAATAAATTATTCATATTAAGTACTTCATTATACACATAAATTATAAAACAGGCCCGGAATACGTAGGAAAGAGTTTTTAGGTATATCGTTTTAATTCGACAATCTGTCAGTTAAATCAGTATTCTAAACCAGGAAATTTTAGATATTAAAAAAAAAAAAAAAAATTGGAAAAAGAATAAATTATTCTCATAAAGTATTTTATTATGTAAATAAATTACAAAACAAGCTTGAATATCTTAAAATGAAAAAGAATTTTGAGATTTATTTTTATCTCGCAGACAACCTGTCAGTTAAATCAGCGTTCTAAAACCAGGCGGTATTAGCACATATAAAACAAACAAACAATGCATCCGATTTCGTATCGTCATCAGAAATAATGCGTTTATAACGCATCTTACTACTCAAATTTATTTTGGAGACGAGCCCTAATGCGAAACGAGAGCGAGAGATGATTGTTTACGTACGTCTACATTTGTTCAGAAGAATCCGTTTTGCTTCTTTCACTCATAATATCCCTCTCTTCTCCCCTCTTTCGCCACAGCAGACGATCTTTTAAATCTTTCCCGCTTCATTTTTATTGTTTTTTTTTCCAACACAGCTGGATTAAGAATGGAGACATGTACGGAGTGAAAAAGAGCCTTTATGATGACAACATTCACTTTCCAAAATATTTTTTTAAGAGACATCTGTTGGTGAATAAGTACTAAAAAAAAGTCACTATCCCCCCCCCTTTTTCTTTTTACAAAATGCAACTCTATAATCTGAAAGAATCATGTGGTTTTAAGGCTTAAGTTCAGGAACTATCTTTCATTATTTTCTAAAAGCAGAACTGTTAAAAATAATTTGGCAAAAAATCCTAGCTCGAAAAAAATAGTGACACAACATTAGAAGTGAGACACAAGAATTTTAATTACAAATTAAAAAGGAAAAACTTAATTTTTTCGACAAGTTTTAAAATGAAAACGAATTAGGCTTTTATGAAAAGTACAATACTTTATGTTAAAAAATAAACGAAATGTGCTTTTAAAATATTTGAACTGTCGGATTATGTTAAAATAATTTCAACATTCATTACACGTTCTTTACAACATTATGAAATCATAAACACACACACACATGAATGTTTGATTTACAATATTTTCAACAACCAAGAGTATAATATAATATTTTCTAATTTTTCAATTTAAAATATATTTGAAAATTCATGAACAACTGATCACTTAATTTTGTAAACCATGTTTTTAGATTTCTTACAATGTTGTGATACATTCATGCATTTTTTTTTTCTTATTTTGGTTTTATTTTGTGTGTTTTTAATTATTTTTTGTTTTCAAGTATTTATTTTGGATTGTATATAGTCTTTTTCAAAACTGTATTACGTATGTTTTGATTTTGCTCTTAATTTCAATTACATTCTCGGTTTTACAATCGTATTTTTTTAATACATTTTGTTGATGGGGATAGTTTGGCCAATAATTCTGCAACAATACAGTCCATAGTTTAAAGTCTGTAACAACTTTGAATACATTATTTTCCAATTGATTTTTTTTTTCTTTAAATTTTTGGTTTCCTGCATTTTTTCATTAACAGAATCTCTTTTCGATATTTCTTGTATTTGTCTACTTATTTTCTAGGTAATCTAATTTCCTTCGTATTTTATAAAATTTTTATTTAAAATTTACATTTGAATAATGTATTCTCATTAACTTTTCTATCTACAATTTTTTATGTCTATTTTATGATTTGATATATGTCTTCTTTCTCATTGGTTGAGTTGAATTTTACATATTGTTTTAATTTTAATTAAAATAATATTTTCCTAGTTTATTTGTGATATAAATTTCATGTATATATAAATACAATGATTTAACTTTAATTCATATTAGTTTCTCATAAAAATAATTTAATTTCCTAATTTTTCCCATTCTCTCATTTAAAAGCAAGGTATTCATTCTTATTTCCTGATACCATTTCTCTTTAACTTAATTTATGCAATCACGCGTCCTTGAAAATTCGCAGAATAAGCAGATCCCATACTTTCAGACTTGTAGGAATTATCCCTACCAGACTTTAAGTCTGCACTTAGATTCCCTCCATTCATCCCACATATTCTATGACGTTTATTGTGAAAAATCCCTGCTATATAACCAACATCACAGCGAAAAGCCTCCTCTTGCTTTTACACTCCTCTCTGATGATCATCTGAGATATTTATGATCTTTCACATCGGCCTTGATGACTGAAGCCGACTAAAGTCTGACAGAATAAATAAAAAATCTTTTCGGCCATGTATTCAGACTGTTCCATTAATGTTGAGCTAACGTTTAACAACTTAAATTTAATTAATCTCCCAATTTATCCAAAATTTCGAGGAGTGATTCTTTATTTCTTGATACAATTCCATTTAATATTTTAATTTATGTGATCACGTGATTATCAAAAATGTTTTTTCCGCATTATATATATATATATATATATATATATATATATATATGGGTGAATAATCATAAATATAAGAGAATTTATTTCAATTCTGAAAATATGTAATATTTAATTAAATATATACTTAAATATTACTAATAATAAAAATGTACTATTTATGACGCATCTGTATCTTATTCATTATATTTTAAACATTAATTTACAACCTGAATTTTTAAAAATTATAAAAAAATCAAACAGGAAATTCATGAATCGAAACTCCATAAAATCATGGGATAAATGATTGGTATAATTCAAAATTCAGTAAAAGAAATGCAAGAGTTCATCGAAATTACTCATTTTTTACATTTCCTTCCGCAGAAAGTGAAACTAGATGCTGTATTTTCCCCCGTAACTTGATCACAACGTAATCACTATCTTAATTTTTCTTTATCTTTTATCTCTTTCTAATAACTGTACCTTTCAACACTTAATTGACATTGCAACATGATTCATATTGATAGGAGATAACAAAAATCACTTATGCATTTTTTTAAGAAAAGAAAATATTTTTATTCATAATTTTTCATCGGCAACAATTACGTCTTTCATGTAATTTTTTTTATTTGCTTTATTTATTAAACTGAATGTTTACACTTTATGTATCACATTTGGAAAGAACACATTTTTTGGAAGAGAGAGAATTTCCTTACATTAATCTTCACTACAAAAATTTCCAAAACTAAAATTTGCACTTTAACTGAAGAAATCGTGTGAAGATCGAAAGCGTATCTCAAAAAATATCAAGAGAATGACTTTGGCATTTTTTATAAAATAAGACAGTAATTTTTCAAACAAATCATGTCTAAAATGCAGAATGACGTAGGAAAACAAGAAACTAGTTATTATGGTTCTCTCCATCTCCTGCTACACAAAATACCGGGTTAAATTTATAGCCCGAAATAAATGGTTTGTCGTAAATCGAAAATTTGAATACATACGACTTTTATCCATTTCGTAAAATGATTCGTCATGTTCAAAATTCTTTTTCCTTCTTTTTCAGAAGGCACATAGCAAAAGAATCTATTTCAAACATGTAACTTATTTAGAATTCCTTAAACATTGAAAGAGAGAGGGGGGGGGGAAGTTAATTTAAAAACAATATATCACACATGCATTACTTATGAATTAATAATTATTGTAATTAAGCTCTCGCTCACTGTAAGCAATGCTTTCTGTAACGGTAATAAATAGCATTGGCAGGAATATATATATAAAAAAAGATTTAAAAAAAGTTATATGCAAACCTTTGCAAAGAACAGATTTAGCCACCCAAGGTGTGCATTTTTATAATTATTATTAAATTACTCAATTAAATATAAGAATTAAAATAACCGAGATGAAATATCGAGAAACGGACAATGGTAAACTTTTCCGATATTAAAATTAAAGGAAAAGACAAAAAAAAAAAAAAAAAAAAAAAAAAAAAAAAAAAAATTACATTGAATATATTTGAGCTAAATGTAAAATTGAAGCAAACGATAAAAAAAAAAAAAAAATTCTGGTACGCCAAAACGGCCCACCTAAAACAATAGCCCCTTTGGTGGCAATAAATAAATAAAATAAGCCCACAATTAAATTTTTGAACATAATAAAAAATACAAAAGCAAAGCTTTCAACATAAATTAGGAAAAAATAGAACCAGGCTATTGGTTCATATGCAGACATATACTTACTTTTATTTTTATTTGCTAATCCCTCATTTAAAAATATAATAACCAAGTAAAAAAGCCTAACATAAAATTATATAATTTTTGCGATAAAATATGAAAATAAACATTGTGTTTTATGGCAAGTTAATTTAAATTTAAACAGAATAAATGTGTTTCTGGAACAAAATCAAACGAACACTTAACTGTCTCATTAACATTGTCATTATAAATTAAATTAGATTTGAATGCCGAATCGTTCGAACTCATATTTCATCCATTGTATTTATTTATTTTACTGACTTCATTTAAGATTAGAAAATCACTTTGCCTATTAACTTTTGAGGAATTATTTTTTTGCTTCTACGAGAGCTAATAAATAAATCTATGAACATGAAGAAATGAAAACGGCATTCTAAATCTTCATCACTTCTATCGTACTTCATTAAGGCCAGATTTCGAATGTAAAATAGAATACCAATACCAGAACCAATAAATTACTTCAAAAACTGATTTTAATTAAGTGACATTTTTAATCTCGGCGAAGTAAGAACAAATCACAAAATCAGGCCGAACACAATCATTTCTTATGTTTCAGAGAGAACAACAGAACAAACGGCAAATAAATAACGCAGCAACGTTAAAATAATTCTCTCGACTCCACCGCTGGCAACAACCCGGTCCCAAAACTTTACAGAACACCCTCAAAATGTCGTTCCTAATCACTAAGTGAAGACAGCCCAAACGTTTAAACAATCAATCCATGAACATAAAAATTATTAAACACCCAAATCTTTTCATCATATCGTCTGCACACACGCGACACATTTGTAGCGCCAAGAAAAGGTCACAGAATACACGTTTATAAGAAGAGAGATGAATTGTTTTCCGATAGGAACCCTCTCGGAAGCGAGCAACCACCGTGAATACCTAATGAGGTGCCTTAACAATGGATGTCTAGTGTGTGACCTTGACATGACAACCACTTTGTGATGCTCCTTCGTCCACGGCCTTCGAAGAGGGCATTATTCTACTTCCTAAGATGGTAATGTGGACATTTTGATCCGTTGCCTTTCAATGCATCTTATGCATGATAAACATAGCATAATTATCTCGCTGTGATGTTATTTGTTCAGAGCGTCACGCTGAATCTAGCGTAACGCTTTTAATGCGTTTACAAAGGCTACATTTAATACTTTAAGCAAACGATGATTAAAAGAATAACGATACAGTACGGGAAAGGGGGAAAAAACAGTCTTCATGAAAGTATGCGTACAATGTGTTTTCAGTGCAGTAATTATATTTCCTGTAATTTCAGCTAGAGTCGGCCTTCACTATAAAGGGGCCTGGGTGCAAGAAACCATTTGGGGCCCAGGATTTTTTGTAAAGTAAAAAAAAAATTACAAACACGAACATATATATTACTAATGCATGCTTAATTAATGCGTGATTTTGATAATACGAACTTCGCAATTACAAAGCATTAGCACTTATAAACACCCAGAGAAAAACACAAGGAATATGTAATATTATTTTCATTTCTCAACGCGGACTCTACGGTATTGAAGTTTTTCTCTATCAAGTTCAGTTTAAGTGGGGATCCTCGAGAGATCTCCGAATCAAATAACAAAACTAAACACTGGCATCATCAAGAATTAGTATGAAGATTGTCGAACTTCATAGATCTGTATAATAATGTTTACGTTAAAATGAACTTTACGTCATACTGACAACGATAGGAATATTGTCCAGTTTGCATGCGCAAGGGTACATTATGTTTGTTCTCGATCATGCTGGGGCTCCTTCAATCGCGAGCCCCGGTGCATAGCATCCATCACACCTTCCCAGATGGCTAACCCTGTATATTTGTTATATAAATAAAATTAAAGAAAAGAAAATATGGAGACTCAAAAAACATGGAGGTCTGAGCGAAACTCTCACTGCGCCAACACACTTCGGAAACATAATCGTTGGGTAACTTGATCTAAATAAAACGAAAATCGGTTCAGAACATCTCGCTGATTAACACTCCCTAAAAAAAAAAATGCCTATAACATTTATGAGTAATAATTACGACGATGGGGCTAAACAAATCATTACATATTTTTTTGGAAAATAATATTTCCCCAATTCCAAATAAAATTCTATTTAAATGTTTTTATAAAGCACATTTACCACTTGAAATTGGTTTCAAGTCCGTGTTCCGTTTAAACACAAATTAGCGAAAAAGTAAAACACGCACATGATTTAGGAGTATCTACGTACATTAAAAGGAGATATTTGTATACAAATTTTTAACACAAATTTTATAGTCAACAGGGATTATTCAATTCATCTTTTTGAAGATCAAAAAACTCTACATTTTTTTTCATTTACATTCCCTCAGGATCTTTATGGATGTGTACTAATGTGATTTAAAAAAAAGCTTTAAACATATTTGAAAAATATTTCTTTTCTTCAACATAATGTCTATATTACTTTGAAACACAATGAAAATTAAAAAGTATAATATATAAAAATTTACGAAAATTTCTTGAAAAATAATTTTATCGCCAAAAGAAAATATAATTTCGGGATATTACTAATTAAGAGATGGTGACAGAATTTTTTAATGGCGCAAGAGCCAGATGTGGCCATGCTACATCAAACAAGGCGTAATGAGCGATTGATATTATTATAAATGGTGCATAATCCAAATGCGGCCATGCTGCGTCAAAATAAATAAGTGATTGAAAAGCTAGTAAGTGTAAAGCTGTGATCTAGACGCGTGTAAAATTGAATAAACAAACAAATAAATAAAAATTCGGTTGAGAAGAAGGGACGAAAACGGAGAAAGATCGCTAGGGTAACCCGGGGGTGCGTCACGCATGTTTACCAAAGACAATAAACCCCATGGGAAAGAAAAAGACTACTGGGTGTCTAGGGGGTCATGATGCTCAAGCTTACCTAAAGAAAGCAAGTCCCCGAGGTTCCCTGATATAATCCCCAGGGGTAAGGTGTCTGTGTATACTCCCAAACACTGAGTATTAATTTTAGTCGTCTGTTACAACATGCATGAACTACAGCGGGATTATTCTTTCACTCACGGTCACCATACGGGTGATATTACTAATTAAAAACTATTATGAAACAAATTTAATATATACCCAAATACGACTTAAAATTTATTTCCAACTATTACGAATCTTGTTCAAAAGATCGGTACGTTTTTTTTTTTTTTTTTTTTTTTTTTTTACATTTAGAAGAAATGCTTCTGAATTTTTAAAAATGGATGGATCACAATACGCAGAAAAAGAAATATGGACTAATTTTATCGACAAAAACTAGTCAAAAAGCTTGCAAAAATTTGTTAGCACTTCTCATTTTTTAAATAATAATTAAAATAGTTAAATGAGTTTTGTTTAAAAAATGATTTCTAGCTCTAAATATAACGAAGACACTCCAGTAAATTTGAAATACAAGGGAATGAACTTTCGAATGAACAATAAATACATGGTACACCATTAGGGAAAAATTGTTCCTTGAAGTTCTGTTTTACCCACTAAATTTAACATATTTTGTTCCTCATTATAAAAATTGAAATGCCCTACTTGTAACTGTCTGCCCTCTAAGAAATGGGACTTTTCTGTGATACATGATATAAGCAACTTAGAATGAATTTTACTCATACACCACACCTCTTTACCTTTGACTGTGTGTTGCACTTCTAAGAAAAACAGCTGATAAGCCATTGACTCACGCTATGTTACACACAGTTCCGAATTCCTGCTGAAATTCTAGTAGTGATAAAACTGGCTGAATAGATGTCGACTTTCACCCCCAAAACATAACGTTACAAATTTCTTTCGCTTATGACAAATGCTTTAAAAATTTGGAAAACATTTATGGAACTATCGTTTGATACTGCGGAAATGAATTAAATGCTAATACAAATCAAACAATCATGTTAAAATAAAGAAGTATATTGTGAAATGATCTCTCTCTCTCACACACACATATATAATTTAATTTCTTAATTTCCTATCCTTTAACTCTTCTATGCATCAGAATAAACTAGCATATAGTTTAGTATAGTATAACATATACTATAATACAATATAATATATAATATAAAGCCACCGTTCTTTTAATTAAACTTATATTTAATAATATAATCAGTCGCCATCAAGAATCAAATGATTAAACGAAAAACTCTTAAAAAATGTTTTTTAAAAAAATCATAACATAAAAAATTATTTTTTAGTTAATAAAAAAATATTAATTCACACATATGCGTGTGTAAGTGTACATGTTTTCATGAATACGATATTTCAAAGAAAAAGTATATGGGAACGAATGCTTGAATGTAAAGGTTGTTGGCGCAAGAGCCATATATGGCTATGCTGTGCCAAACAAGGTTTAATTGTGGTCTAGATGTAAAAAAATTGAAAAAGAGACAAAAATTGTTTGACAAGAAGGAGGGTCGAAAACAAAGAAAGATAGGCTGGGGTAATCGGGAGGGGGGATTATATGGGAATAAAATATCTGAATTTAAAGATATAAAATTATTCATAAAGAATAATTCACCAGATTCGTGTCAAGGATTAATTATTTAATTAATGACCGTAATGTTATATTTTGTTTAATAAAAGTTGTTTTTGATTTATGTAATGGCTGTATTGGACATTAATTATGTCATTCTGCGAGCCATGGTCAAAAGCTTAATGACTAATATTCCTCACTATTCCAAATAACGTGAGACTCATACCCACAACCCGTTCGCAATGAAGAGATGACTGCCACCAGGCTAACCCCACTCCCGGGTTTAAGTAATCTAGAAGCCCGATTATATTATCGAGCGTAAAACTGTATTAAAATAGTGCGTTTCTAATACTATGAAGAGAACGTTTGTAGATAAAACGTTAAAGATAGAATATTTTGTAAAAAAGAACTACATACTTGTTGGATTTCGCCTTATACTATAAGAAATTAAGCATTACAAATATTGAAAATTACCACTAAAATTCAGAGTAGAAAAAAAGGCAATTTTTTACTTGAAATATAATCAATTTGTATACATATTTATACTATTTCTTAAGATGATGGTTATGTATAGTGAAAAAATAAGTTTTTACAAATAGTAAGATTTTTTTTTTTTTTTTCAAAAATTAAACTAGCATTCAACATTCGCATTAAAATCTAAAGTGATCAATCTTAAGTTTCAGGTAAACATTAAGGCATTAAACGGAGCAAAACGATAGCACACATAGATTAACTGTTTTGAATACTGACATGTAACTTAAAGAAATGGATACCAATTCCCTTCTTTAGTTTTACGAAGAAGATTCATCGGGGACCATATAAAGTTTTAAAAAATAAAGTAGAATGAAATAAATATTAAAAACAAAAATAACTGGCATGCAGTGGTTAGTTTCAGATTTTCTCTTACGAAGGTAAAAATTTAAAGACAAATAACATATTATCAAGAAAAGTTGTGTAAATAAATAAACAAAAAGAGAGACGGTAGACTTTCAAAATTCAAAAAACCATATGAAGGGCGAACCTTAAAATGTCTCAGTATAAAATAACGCATTCTTTAACAGTGAAGAGAATTTTCATGCTTTTGAGTGTAAGTTCACATTAATACCAAGGGGCACTGACCACATTATGACAGATTCTGTTCTGGAACATTTCCAGTTTTCGAATATGATCGGTTGCAATTCCTTCCGCATGCGTTTCTTTGGTGTCAAGAAATGTCTCTACGCCACTGTCCTTTTCATGGCAGCTTTCATGAGGTAACAAAAGAAATAATTTCCGATTCAGAAGCGTGAGTTCCGAGTGCTCTGAACTTTTAAAACTGTTATACATTTGAAAGGGTAATAAATTGAGCAAGCATATACCTCATTTTAAATGACTCAGTGTTTGAGTGAATGTAAAGTTTATTGGCGCAAGAGCCCGATATTGCTATGCTGCGCCAAACACGATTTAACTGCGGTCTACACGCGATGAAATTAAAGAAAAGACAAAAATTGGTAGACAAGAAGGAGGGTTGGAAACAAAGAAAGATCGCTAGGGTATTCCGGGGGACATCATCCGTGTTTACCAAAGGCACCCCATGGGAAAGAAAAAGATCACTGGGGTGCCTCGGGGTCATGATGTCCGTACTTACCTAAAGAAGACCCGGCTATACCCCCAGACGCTGGGTACTGATTTCAGTCGCCTCTTACGAAACGCATGAGCTACAATAGGACTATTCTGTCATTTCTGGTCACCACACGGGTCTTAAATGGCTCAGATCAGTAGTTGTGAATGATTCTAGAACAATTTAATATTTTAATCCTTTGAAGGGCACAATGTTATTATTCTATATTTTTAAAAATATATACAGGCAAGGGAGTTATATTGTTCATGCCGATAAGAAATACAATAAAAAAAATTAGCAGTCCCCGGTTCGGGGAGAGGTGTTTGCACAGTTTAAACACGAGCGGGCATAGTTTGCACTGAGCAAACTGCGCCCCTGAAAGGGTTAAGACATCCATACTTATTTATATCAAATATAGTGGACGAGTGGTATAAAAATAGAACGAATAGGTATAAAAATAGACGAGTCAAATATTTGGACGAGTGGTATAAAAATACCACTCGTCCAAATAAAAAAAATGAAGTTTGTTAAACATGAACACAAATAATAGCTAATGGATAACTGAAGGGATACAACTCGTATCAGAAAGTTATCCCGCTTGTATGGAGCATGATGACAAAGTACAATTGTCGAGTGATCTCGTAGACTCAGTGCAAGCGGAATTCTAGCCTCCAACACAGAGAGCTCTGGTTAGTTGCGTTGGGAGCACGATGAATTTTACTGGTTGCATATCGTCCAGGATAAACTCCGAAGGTCCCTGTCGAGAAAGAAATCGGACAGGTCCAGGAGGAAGGTTTTATAGCTGGCGGAGGACAATAATGGGATCAACAAAACAAACTAGTTCTATTCCTCTACTGCTGTGTCTTCTTCTGATAACTGTACGGATATAAACCACAATACCACATATGAGCACTCAGAACACTCGCAATTTGCACAGTTGCGCATGCAGAAATAGGTTATTCTAAAGCGCCGCCTCATCACAAGGTGAGAAGATTGCAAGCGGTTCGTAGTGAAGATTGTTGACAGAGTGCCTAGCCCTGTTGGGCTTTAAACTCCCATCTGAAATCAACTTGATAACTTCCAAGTGCCCGTGACAATTATTAGATGCTTAACGATAATAAAATTTAAATTTGGATAATTGAATTAAAATTTATAGAGTTTAATTTCAGATTTATTTATTGAAATATTTATTGAGTTGAAAATTTAAAAGATGGGGCAAAATAGAGAGTTTCAAGAGTGCTGGTAGAAGAGCGTAGCGAAAGCGGAAAAAAAAACCCCAATTTGTAAGCGGTTCGAGGTAATTGTAATTGTTTATTAACATCGCGCTGAGAAGTAAAGCGAGGGTTATTGGCGACGGACCTCGTAATTTTAAACCTCGATCGAAAGACGAGAATGACATCTGAGTCGGCACCTCGCTCATCAAACTCCCACACTACGTAAACGAGAAGTTTTGGGATCTCGACAAGATTTAACACGCATCATTTCTGCTACTTTAGTGACATCAAGGCTCGAACCCACGACCATGACCGACAGGCTACCGCGGCCACCAAGCGGTAAGAGGAAGACGGATTGACACTTAAATCACGAACCGCAAAAAGTCTAGATATAAAAGTCCATATCTTAGGGCATTTCAAAATTACTCTTAAGCGTGGGAAGCCTTTTTTGAGCTAGAAGATCACATTTATTCAGTGCAAATCCAATAAGGCCAGAGGCTAATTTTATTACCGCGTTAATAAAGAAACTGCCGCGGAACTACAAAAATACATATATTCACGTAAAGTGTAATAAAAAACTAACCATCAAATAAGTTTAGTTTTACTTTAAAAGAGGATTTTTGGATTCTTACAGTGGTAAAATCTCTTATTTTAGTTGGATCTTTATTAAATTCAAAGCGAACAACACGTGTGTGCGTATTTAAAGCAAATTTTTTAAATTAAAAATATTAATTTTTACGTCATTTCGCTTTTTGACGTATATATGTAATGATTAAACTTTAATAAATTCTCTTAATAATAATTTAATTTTCTATTCCATCTCATTCACTCCCGAATTCAAAAGTAAAGAGTTCATTCTAATTTCCTGATCTCTTTCCAAATTATCCTTTTATTTATTAGATCACGCGCTCGTAAAACTGGTTAAAATTGCGTTTCCACGATCATGAATCTATCAAAACAATCCCTATTAGACTCCTTGTCTATTATGATATTTCCCCAGAATCCCTAATTCTGTACCACGTGTTTTATGACGTTTATTTTGTAATATCCCGGGTTATAACTTAACACAACGAAATTTCTCTCTCTTATGCTCTCATTCCGCTCTTGCTCTTATACACTCCTCTCTGAGGATCTTCTGAGATTCGCTTCGGTCTTTGGTGGCCGAAGCTCGACTAAGCATGACAGAATAAACAAAATCGTACGTCGGCCATGTATTAAATGTTTCATTAATGTTGTTAAGACCTTAAGTATCATTCGTGATATATATATATATCAGCGAATTTTTAAGAACGCGTGATTGCATAAATTAATTCAAAAAGGAATGGTATCAGGAAATGAGAATGAATGCTTTACTTTTAAGTAAGAGAAACTAACATGAATTAAAGTTAAATCATTATATATATATATATATATATATATATAACGATCCTGTCGACTAAATGTAACGTATAGTTTTTAACTATTGTTCAATAGTAATGAATATATTCCATATATGGCCGAAATACTTTTATTTCCATATTTTAGCACGTGGCCGAAGCCAAGTTACCATACAAATCTCAAATGATCAACAGAGCGTAAAAGAATAGCAGTAAGGTAATGAGAGGAATATGAGAAGAGCAATAAGAAGAGAAGAGCGCGTTTTTCCGCTGTGTCTTACTATTTATATGAGGGAAAATTCAATTAAAAGTCAGAGTCCAAACTGTCTGAATGGAGGGACATCCAGGGAAGATAAGTATAGACCCAAAGTCTGGTAAGGATCATCCCTACAGGTCTGTTCCGTGAGAAGAGAGCATTGTCAGCGAATTTTTTAAAACGCGTGATTGAATTAATTAAAAAGAATAGGAATTGTATCAGGAAATACGAATGAACATTATCGCTTATTGGAGAGAATGGGCAAATTTAGTAAATTAAATTATTTAAGTGAGAAATTAATGTGACTTAAGTTAAATCAACACGCACACACACACACACACACACACATATATAAATTATTTTTATTACATTAAAAAAATTATTTTTATACCTTTTAGTCCAGATTTAAAATAAAAGCTTGATTAAAAATTTTTTTGTTTGTACTTATACTTATTTCTTCTTGGTTCAGAAATTTACTCGTAAGTCTAAAAAGCAATTACACGAGCTATATATGCGTGCACAATTTCAACTGAATTAGACATTGTGAAATGCAAGGCCCAAGCCTCCAGGTCCAAAGTCCGTAACTGACTGAATTATCATCGGAGTTGGGAGTACAAATTTTGAATTGGAAAGACATTTAAACAAATTAAATAAAAGCTTGAAATAACTATCAGAGGGTGTTACAAATTTGCATAAGAAAAAATAACCTTCTAATATTTCTGAAATGTCTCGTGTCTATGATTTCGAGCTTCAGAAACGATAGTATCTAATCGTGGAATAAATGGGAACGATGAACTTCCAAACATTCGCATAAAGAGACAGAATAGTTAAGACTGGTCACAATCTGATAAAAAACAACAACACCCCACTCATAATCGATATCAGCGCATAAGTTACCTGACACTCATTCATCATCCACGACCATGACATCACACGAATCAGAATTCGCTGCGCAGTTGCTGTTGCCTTCACAGAATGAAATTGGCTATATCATTCACAATTTCTCCTCGCTTAAAACACGCTACGGTGCAACAAAGTTGCCGTACACATTTTTCATAATTCAAGTCATTAGACGAAAAAATGCTATCTTATTACTCGCTCAATAAGACAATCTTTTTTTTTTTTCCACGTAAAAAAAAAAGATAATGAGAACGAAACAGAACGTAGGCGTCGTTTTGTCTAAAGCGAGGAACCATTAGAGCGGCAAAAATCGATGGTAACAGGTAAACGTCGGTTGCAGGTGGAGGAGATTTTGAGCGGACGATTTGTGCTGGAGTAAGAATCATTCTTAAAATGTTCCAGTTTCGAGTAAATTTATTCCTTTTTTCGCAGCTAATTCGTCACAAAGGAAACACGCCAATGGGGTTTAAGTCATCGATTGCTGATTCTCGTTAAAGCTTAAGGATACATAAAGTTTCTATTTCTGAAAAATTAATTCTTACCAAACATGAATTATAATGTTTGAATATAATTTATAAAAATATATTTCCTGATTGTATTACAAAAAAAAAAAAAAAAAAAAAATGTGTAGAAGTAATAAAATCAAAACAAAATTTCAATGTTTAAAGAAATCACGTGCAGTTTAAATATTTAGCGACAACATTAAAATTGTAGATGGTTTTACCCCTTAAAGAAATAACAAAAAAAAAAAAAAAAAAAAACTAGCAATTATTTACTTATTGGTAATTTTATTTCCATCATATTATGTAAAGGTTCTCGAAATGAACATGCGTATCGTGGCAGGCAAGTGAAATAAAAAGTATATTTGAGGAAAAATTCAGTGTATTATCAAAAATAGTACATAATTTTCATTCTAATACAACAAGATCAGTGTAACTATGTTCGATTTATTTCATACTTTTTATGTGAAAATAATTTCCCCCGTCAGTACAAAGAAATTATAGGCTACATACATACTTCCTGTAGATATGAGAGTCGTGAGTTCCGAATCCTGATGCCACTAATGACCCCCATGCAACGAGGCTTACACACGTTAAATCAGCAGAGATACAAAGTGATCTTGTTGGCGTGGTGAGGAAGTTTGGAGAAGGAGGTGTCAAACGTTAGGTGCCATATTCGCCACTTGATCAAGGCTAAAAATTAGAAAATTAGGAGGTACGTCGTCAATAGTCATCGTGTTGCTTTTAAGGGGTCTCAAGGATGTCAAACTTCAAAATTTTCGATTCGGGGGAGGGGAGAAAAAGTTGTTCGTTATTTTGTGCTGAACATTTGATACCAATCATTTGACGATACTCAAAAAACTTTAAAAGTTATTCAAACAATTGTACAATATGTTAAAATCAGCATTTAAATGGACATGCCACGCCCACTTATTTTCGAATTCGCGCGACTTGTGTTTCCGTTTAGTTTACTTTAATAAGTCATATTTTTTAAGCATTGGGATGAATTAGCATGTAGATAGGCAAGATGAACAACCAAAATAAAAGTATACAAATGCAACCTCAAATCTGGAGCATAGTTTAATTTGCTCCTGCATTTATTTATTTATTTATTTGTAAGTATACGGGTAAAAAAAAGAAAAAAAAAAAAAAAAAACCCCCGTTCAACAAGCTCCAGGTTAGCAAATGGCAGCAAATACATTACAGCGTTTTTCAAAAATTCATTATATTCGCCACAGCAACGACCCCCAAAATTTTGAAGGTTTACCGTTCTGCCATTGAAGGTTCTTTAGATGCGAACTTCAGCAATTTGTCGAGAATCACTATTCTACTCGTACACGCTGGTAGTTGGTGAAATCCTAATTCAAAAGCCTAGGCCACGGAGACGGCGTCTCAACCATCCCAATTCGTAAAATTTGAATTAATATTGCAACCCTAGGTTAGCAAATTTCGTGACTTTGAGCCACGGTCAATTTTGACAGTGTCTCTGCTACCAAAGATATTCTCAATATATATATATATAACCGCCGTTACTACTAGTAGTTATATTAAATTCCCAACAACCCATAAAAATAATCGGAATTGGGACGGCAGCGGATATGGGAGGGAAGGACAGAGGGGGTCGGTGAGAACTATTGTCAGGAATTCGACCGAAAATCTTCGATTCTGAATTTTCTTTTTGAAAATTGTTTCAGAAAAAAAAAATCCATCATTTCTCTCAACAGTGGCAGCTAAATAAAAGTACAAAATAAGGAAAGAGGCCAAAGCAAATCTAATTCCCCTCCCCACTTGATCTGCGGGGATCGATAAAGGGTCCCCGCATGAAGAGGGTCGATCCAATATAATTTACACAACCCCTCCCAGAACGCTCAGACGCGGTGACAGGGAGGCGGCAGAAGCAGTCAATCGTCTGCGAATTCAAGTGGATTACCGTTTGCCATGCACTCCATTCTTTCAGCGGAACAAGAATGGGTTTTAAATCAAACAATTTTTTTGGAAAAGGAAGTGCCAGACGATAAATAATCTTCAAGGATGAAATCCCTCACCCCCCTCCTTTTTTTTCTCTCTTTTTCTGGTTTGCAAAATTCTTCGCAATATTAAAGAACTCAAAACTCTTCAAGATTCTAGCGATGACGATTCTTTACTCTGACATTCAAGCAGAACTGATTTTATGTCAATGCATTTCATTATAAAATCTACGTTCCAATAAATAATTTTGGGAAATTCTGACAAATAATATCAAAAAATAGGCATAAAATATAAAAGTGGAACTTGATTTAATCAGTGGCGTACCCAGAAATTAACTATGGGGGCTGTATATCGTCATTGCCTTGAAAGAAGCAATTTTTTGAGTTTAGAATAACCACTTTGTAAAAAATAAAGAATACGCAAAATCAGTCTTATTTCTCCTATTTAAAACTGTTCAAGTATTGATATAATTTTATCAGAAATAAAGACTATTTAAGAAAAATAATAATTTTATTTCCAATGGCAAAGCAATACAGAAGGAACAGCAACAAAGATGAAAACACACATGAACAAATGTACAAAAGTAGGAGGGGGAAAGGAACATGAAAATGACCGAAGTCACATTGCCTTATTAAAAGTTCTCTTGCTCGCTAATACAATGCCGTCTCAGTGTCGCCATAGAGCGATGAGCAACGATGGAGGTGAGCCCGATTCATTGCCTCCCAAATCACATAGAAGACAGCTTGGATGGTTAAGAATCCTTATACGATGGAGGTGTTCTCCCAGACAGTCATGGCCCGTCAAAAGACGAAACTTTGCAACAGCCTCCCGACGTGGGACGTTGGGAATGGACAGAAGATCGTCCACTTTCCATAGTTTTCACTGTAAAAGTCCAAGTAGTTGTAGTTGTATCTTTCTTGTACAAAGTGTCTCCAAGATACAAACCTGTTTCAACCCTTACCATCTCCAGAGGATTTAATGGCTTAGTTATTTCCCGTACATCATCAGATAACTCATATTCTTTCCGGATATTTACAACAAATTGAAAAAAGCCGTAAATAATAAAAGAAAATAATAAAAATACCATAGGAACAAAAATTCCTACTGAATAGATTTGGATGGAATCCAACAACTTTGAAAAATTGATAAAAACCATTTAAACTTATTTCATATGTACTGTGTCTCAATATAAAATAAATAAATAAATTTATAGCTGAAAACGATCTTTCACATCTTATAATAGGCAAGGTGACTAAAACTTTCAAAACTTGTGGATATTCGGTAAAGTATCCGTATTGCACTCTTGTAAAGCTTCTATAGCAGTTAATCTAGTTTGTTGTGCCAGTAATTTCTTTTTCCACTCAACTTATATTCATATTCTGCAGTCAAAATACCAATACTACAATCTAACCAATCTGAAAGATATGTTTCTTTCAATATTTTTAATTTATTTTCATCTGCACATAACGTCATTCTCCTGTGTGATTAAAATAATTAATGAACTCATAACTAACTGGTTTGAGTACTGTGAATCTTTTTTAAATTCCTACTATTGGCTCACACACTCTCCCTATATATATCTTGTTCAAATTTTCAATCGTTATTTTACTTTTTATTCATCCACTCAAGTTCAAATGCATTTTTTTAAAACTTGTAGTGGATGACACTTGATTTTAATGCAGTTTTTTCAAATATTAATTAATTGATTAAATTGAAATTGGTGAAAATGCAGTTTAGCCCAAACACTTGGCGCGATTTCAAAAATTGCCAAACTTGGCGATTTTTTTTTGGCTGAACGTTGATTCCGCGAAGAGGACAAGAGTAGCCATATTCGACAAAATATCGCCAAATAATTCCTGTCACCAGACTAAACTGCATTCCAACCATTTAATTTACCGGATGAATTAATTAATTTTAGTTTTATATGGGTGAAAATTATTAGCCTCTTAATATTGCGATTCTGTCATATACATGTTTATATTAATTGTAATTACTTAATTAAAAGTAACTAAAATAAAAATTTTCTTTGTTGACCAAAGTAGGAATTGACTTCGTTTATATTACTTGTTAAGATATTAAATTACACCATTCAAAAACTGATTAAAAATTATCCTAAAATAAGATTCGGGTGATTCTGCTAGAATAAAAGCTCTCATATTTGAGACTTAGAGCATCTATAAAAGTATAGCAAAAGAAAATTATCCTAAAATATTTCAGTTTCAAAATAAATAAATAAATAAATAAAATAAAATAAAAATCTTGGTGGATGCATATGTCCCTTCGCACCCCCGGGTACGCATCTGATTCAGATATAAATTTTATTCTTTCACAACAATTAAAAATGTCTCGTGATTTTAATTGTTTTCTGTTAAAATGTGTAATTTCCTAAGGTTTTTGTTCAGTCACCCCGAAAATTCTGTCAATCGTGGAAGTGAAAGAAAATAATACATTTTCATACCTATAATAACATTTATTGCACAATTCAATTTCTACGGTCATAGGATTGGTCTATAAATATTTCAGTTGGGTGCCTTTTGAGTTTAAGTTAGTGAGTGAGTGTAAAAGTTATTGGAGCAAGAACCAGATGTGGCTATTCTGTGCCAAACAAGATTTAACTGTGGTCTAGACGTGAAATAATTGAAAAAAAGACAAAAATTGGGAAACAAGGAGGGTCGAAAATAGAGAAGGATCGCTAGGGTATCCCGGGAGAGCGTCACACGTATTTACCAAAGACAATAAACTCCAAAGGAAAGAATAATATCACGAGGGTGCCTCAGGTTCATGATGCCCGTACTTACCTGAAGAAGGCAAGTCCCTGAGGTCCCCTGATATAATCTCCAGACGCTGGGTACCCGTTTTAGTCGCCTCTTACGACATGCATGAGTTACAGTGGGACTAATCTCTCCTACCCGGTCACCACAAGGGTCTAAGTGAGAAAAATTTGCCAAATAGAGTCGGCACATGAGTACCTTCTGCTTAATGGGATGATAACTGGTGATGAAAAATAGATGACTTACAAAAACATCGCAAGGAAAAGAGTACCTTGTGAGCTTGGGCAACCTATCCCTTTTACCTCTAAACCGCGCTTGAGCCGAAATAAGAGTAAAGTTTCTGGAAACACAATAACGTAGAAAATAAATTTTTTATTCAATTTAAGCACTGTACTGCAAAATTTTTTAATCACGATTTTAAATAGTGCACTAGGCATTGGAAGAAAAAGATTGCTGATGCAAACTCGTACAATGATCGGAGATAAAGACCCGGCAAGGACAAGAGCTCCAAAAAATCGTCACTACAATGCAGGTAGGGTCGTCCAAGGACCTAACGACGAGATACACTGTGATTGTTACTGTTGACGATGAGTTACAGCGTTTGACGCAATTCTCTTGCGCAGAAAAAGGTCTGCCATCTGTACAGAGATGCATATTGACCTTCCGGAAAGAAGTTGTTCTCTGCGAAAGTTTTGATTTTAGCGCGACGCACGGCGCTTTGTTCGAAAACCTTCCGGGGAGGGGATATGCATATCGTACATTTTTTACTAAAGTACAACGTATCACACTCATTATGAAAATCCTTCCCGAGAGATGGTATTGTACTTGAGTTCTTTACCTCTAATGACAACAACAATCAAATAATTCTTTGAGCCATCCTGGGAAGGCGTTTAACTCATGTTTTATTTTAAAAACATTAAAAAGGAAAAACACAGACAGATTAGATAGTGCCGAGGCAGGGAGCAGAAAACAGCAAAAAGAAAAAAAAGTTGAGGGAATGGAAAAAGTCATAATTTATTATTATTATTATTATTTTTGAGATTCACATTGTGATGCAAAAACCATTCAATTTTATGAAATATAATGACCAAAAGTGGTCTTAAGATAAAGTGAAGTAAGAGAAATTTAGCATTTTACACCTTTCCTGAAGGGAAAGGAGAGGAGAGAAGGGAAGAAAACTTATTTCTTGAGTTTCACTGCAGTGGCGAGTACCTCAGTAGCGGTCAAGGTTATAGGGGTAGCGAGGGGTAGCGAGATGAAAAGTCGAGAATACCGAAGAAGTTAATATTTAAGGTATTTTTTTTGTAAATATAAAAAAGGAAAGCACTTTTCTAAGTATAAATCACATTGCTATATATGCACCAATTTTTAAAAAAAAAAAAAAAAAAAAAAATTGAAGTATGAAATTAAAGACAATAATGTATATTCTAATTTACACCACTCAAAAACAAGATAGTCAAATATACATTTGAAAAGAGTGAAGCAACACTGGGAATCATGAAACAATCGACAAAAAAAAAAAAAAAAAAAATCAAAAGCTAGTGCAAGTTTCAAATGTATGGACTAAAAAAATATTATCATGCGGTTAGTAATCATTGTAACCACTGGGTGTGGTTTATATCCGCAACAAGTCCACTTTTGGCATTTTTTCGACATTTCCATGTATGTCTTTTTATAGATATTAGTCATGGGTGTATTACAAGACGTAACCTTTTAAGTAAAGATGATAACGGTTTTATATTTCTTCTCTTTGTATGTCTAAAAAAAAAAATAAAATTGAAACACATACAGCTATTTTTTGATTCACAAAATTAATTCGTTCCCTGGATATCACAAGCTGAAGCGAATTTTCCATTTAAATGAATGAAAATCGAATTAATCCGTTCAAGAGTGCAGGAGGCAATTTATTTTAACCTTACTCTTTTATGGGTTTAAGTTAAAAACAAGTAAAATAAAAAAAAAAAAAAAAAAAAAAAAAAAAAAAAAAAAAA
>BMAW01104466.1:55440-160894 GCA_019974015.1 Nephila pilipes | reverse complement strand
GTTAATCCGGTTTTCGCATATTGTATAACTATGGAACTAAAGTAATAATAAATGTTCATTACAAGATATTTTAAATGCCGGTATAATTTTCACGCTTAATTTCATGAAATTTTATTAAAGTGTTTATTCTCAATCAGTATAATATTGCCAAGAGAATCCTTAGCTACCTTAAATATTCAATGAAATTTCGTTCAATATGGTTTCGATATATACCATATTCAATGAATTGCCTCACGCGTACTTCGAAATGTTTAATCTGGATTTTGTACTGAGTGATAATTTTCTTATATATTTTATGCTGCATTTAGAAATAATTTTTATCCATGTACTATATAAGGTCATAGTTTATATTGACGGTGTAAAAGTAAGAACCGTAGTTTATCTTTGTGAGATGTTTTCCTCCATGGAAGAATATAATCACAACGAATAAAGCGGATATATCACGTGCGAAGAGCAACCGCAGTTCCGAGTGTTATAGTTAAACTCAGAGCCACTTTATTTATGTAAGTCGTAAGGTTCAGGTCCTGATGATATCATTTAAAGAAAGACCGTCGTGTTGCAGGAGATTCGATATACACATGTTAGGGCTCCATGTCTTCATGTTGGATGATATGGTAGTTAGAGTAGGGTGACAGCTCAGATGTCGACTTCGTCACTTGTCAGTTTAAAATAGTGAGATCCATCGCCAAAGCCTTAATTACGAGAACTCGTAGCCTGAGCAATACAAAAGGGATTGTGTTACAGATCTCTTGTACAGAAAGAAAGTTTGAATTATTCTTCGTAAGGATATCTTATACCAATAAATAAATTATTTATATGTTTTACCTGCGTCAAAAGTAAATATTTTAAAAATACTTCTTTTATATTTTGTTAGTTTAAGTTTTCGTAGTCATTTCCAGGAACAGTACATGTACCCAGTGTCAATGACTTTTTGAGTAAAGGTAAAATGTCAAAATTCTAGGTAGAACATGTCGTTATTCTTTTCTTCGAAAGATTTTAATCAAGAATAAATTGCTTCATTTCCTGAAATACGAAAATGTGAGTTTGTTCTAGTTAGTTTCGTATAAAAACTACATAAGAGCATCCTCGAGGAAATTTACGACAACCATACTTTTTAAACTGAAATTTATTCGTTCGTACATTTTAAATGAAAAATCGATCAGATGATGCGCCTCTCTCACTCACTATTTTCTTTATCCGACGTAAATCTGACGCAGATCTTCAAATAGCATCCTTGGTGGATGCTGTTGTCCAACTCTTTCAAAATCGAAATCTGTTTCATGTTATTTTCAGCCCAGTGGGCGCAGTTAAATTTAAAATAAGATAGGAAGTCTCTGTCACAACACAAATTACTTCCAACATCAAGCGCTCGAAAACACAATGCTTTTATGTAAAGTTTCTTCGATCTCTTATAAAGCAGTTGGGTTTCTTTTAATAGCCACGCAATGCAATTACGTAATTGCAACAACAGTGGTACTTGACTGTGTGATGTTTTGGTGTTAGGTGATTTTCGACCCCATAGAAGGAAGAGAATTGTCCTTGGTACAGGTGGCGTATCGAACCTGATTCTTTGGGCCAAAGTTAATAGGTCTTTTGTTGCGCCTTTACCGTAAGACTAAAGAGACGTCTAATTGAACACTATCAAACATTTTAACTTTAGGCGTTGATATTTAAAGGGAGCCGCTACGCTTCCCTTTATTATCATCGTGAAGGTACGGATAACATTCTAGATCATATTTGTGAAAAAGGTCAGCTTTTCCAGCCGTATTGTCATTGATATGCATTCGGTGTTTGCTTGGAACAGTTTCCATTTGACGTCTTCGAGAGTCTCTAATTAGTGGTGAGTCTCTGCACGTCGACCTTGCCGTTGCCGGAATATCGCCAGTTGTATTATTTGCGGTTGTCTCAGTCAGATACACAGAGGCTTTTTGCGTCAGGGGCATATACAACCAGTCATTCAAGGCTGTGCCACTGATGTTGCGAAGTCTTGTATCTCGCCTCTTCGCGGCTGAAAGGTTTCGACTCTGTAGAGTGGTTGGGCTGTGTTGACCTTGATGGTCGGTGGCTAACTTCGAACCCTGGTCAGGTCGAAGAAAAGTTGACAATTCGCTTTTGTTGCCTTACCAATCAGACAAAAGGGACGTCTCCCTCAGGCTGGTTATTTGGTGACCAGGGATGACAGAATAGTCTCAGCTCATGCATGTCGTAAGAGCGACCAAATGGGTTCCCAGCGTCTGGGGTATAGCCAGGCACCCTGTTACAGGGATTATATCAGGGGATCTCGGACTTGCCTTCTTCAGGTGAAATTACGGGCTTCATGAACCCGAGGTACTAGTATTTGCGTCTTTTCTTTCCCATGGGGTTTACTGTGTGGTAAACACAGGTGACACTCCCGGGATACCCTAGCGATCCTTCTCTATTTTCGTCCCTCCTTCTTGCCAACCACTTATCTTTCAGCTTCACGTCTAGACCACAGTTTATCTTTGTTTGGCGCAGCATAATATATCTGGCTCTTGTGCCAATAAACCTTACATTCCTCACTCCTCACTCACTCCGGGCTGGTTATTAAGGTGTTTTAACTTCATACGTTGTTGTTATGAGAGTCACTGCAATCTCTTGAAAAGTTTGTTAGGCTGCTATTAATAGCCGCAACGCAGTCAATATTTGCAACAAAGTGATACTTTTCTAAACTGTACGATACGATTGTTTTATTAACGCCGCATGAGAAGCAACATGAGGGCTATTGATGGTGGACCTCATGGTCTTTTGAACGATATGAAAGGAACAGGGTGACACCTGAACTGGGACTACTTTCCACATAAACGCAATGAAGAAGGGTCATTGGTGAGCATCCAGGAGTTGATCCACGACTTGATGAAACAATTCCGGTCAAAGCTTGCAATCGACTTGTAGCTACCGCGAGCGCTCTTTTCGTATATGTGTTTGTAGTAACCTATTAAGCTTTACTTATTAACATTTAAATTCCTAGGCATGTTTCAATTTAGTCGGGGCGTGAAGAAGCTCGAAACTCTTGAATTATTAATTTATTCGTGTACACGAGAGGAAAATACATTGGGATATCGATGGACGTGCGTCCTGCAGGCAAACAATCGATAGGCGTCGAAATCTTAGGGTCTATTATGGATTATTCGTTACAATAATTCATTTTGAAATGAATAATGCGGCCTCCGCGAATATTTGATTTTCATTTCAATGCACACCACGGTAGCCGAGCGGTCATGGTCGCGAGCTCATGGAGCAGTGATTTCCACCGAGTCCCCGTCGTGTTGCGGGCTGATGTACGTAGAATCTATCAAGTTCTAAAGTCCCACGCGTTAGAAGGGCGTGAAATTTTGAAGTAGGATGCCAACTTAGGTGTCATCCTCCGCACTTGACTATGTTTCAAAATTGAACCTGTCGCCAAATGTCATAAATTTTGAGCGAAACTCGAACGCATTTTCAGACCGAAAATGTGTCGCACCCACTAAATGTGTCATATCATTACCCAGGAAAGGGAGGAGGGCAAACGGACATATACTCCCCTCCCAAAGTTTTCTCGAAATTAGTAATAATAAAAACTGAAATTATGATAATATAAGCATTTAAAAATTCAACAAAAGTAATGCAAATAAATAAATAAACAGCCGGTTAAGAAATATAATGTTGAATTATAAAATTATTACAATCTGCATGATATGATTTGACACTCAAAATTGTAAGCCTTAGTCGGTCAGCCTATCAGTGGCTATTAAAATGTGAGCAGAAGGAGAAATTAAATCCGAGTAGGCATGGAAGAGAGCCTCAGAAACAGAGGCTAGAATTTCACCAAGACTTTTATACACAAAAATAATGAGTTGTAAGAACCATTAAATCTAACTGGCTCAAAGCATCAAGCTACAAAGAAAAAAACATTACCTACAAGAAAGTCGAACCAATCATTTTTTTTTTTTTCAGTCGCAAAATATTTAAATAAAATCATACGTATAAAATAGCAAATTTTAAAAATTCATCTTAAAAATGAACAAAGGTGGGTTTTGTTTTTCTTTTTTTGCTGAAAAATGGATACATTTTCGTGAAATATGTACATCAATAATAAAAAATAATGCGAGTGAAATTTTTAAATTTTAAAGGAATTTACCATTGTCATGTTAAATTTATTGAAAATGTAACGAAGTTATTTATCTGCTAAATATTTGCTGATAAATTAATAAAAAAAAAATGTTCGATGCGAAATTTTCCAAATAACAGTTTTAGCCACCTAAGGTGCACTTTTTATAATACTTATTATTAAATTACTCAAATATTATAGCGAACAATCACTAGTCATTTGTTAATGTTTTATTTCAGTTGTTAAGGTCAAAAAATATACGTGCCAAGCCCTCACGGCGCCAATGATGGGAAAAGGTTCACCCTAATATACGAGTCTAGCGTTCCCACGAAAAGAACTCTCTGCACAATGACCGCCATTTTTTATTTTTACGAGATAGCGAACGGTTATCGCAAACTGTCCTAGAAGTTAACGGGGTAGACATAACTTTCTCCTGCGAGGGATGTTGCTAAGTTTGGATGAACTTGTGCAAGTTACACAATGGGAGAATGTTTGCGGTTTCTGAATAGCGCCCAGACTGAGTCACGCCATATCTGCACCGTGCGTAATGGTTGCCATTCACTATGTCGAATCTTCCTGATTTCGTTTTTTATTTCGCTTTAGATGGATGCCGACAGCTTTATGTGGGACTTCTTCGCACCTCATGTAGTAATTGTGAAGGTTATTGTTTGGAAGAACTAAAAATTATGAGCGTTTCCTTAGATTTGGCTGAGAATGAGTGTTTGTTAACGCTGAAAATTGTTTGTAGCGAGCTGTGTCACATTTTGGCGACACGCAGAAAGTGTTGTCTAAAAGTGACGCAAAGTAGGGCGAGGATTATGGCGTGTTTTTGCCTCATTTCCAGTCAGCTGAACGCTTTCATTTAAATTTAATGCAGAACTAAAGATAGTTCTATTTAGAGCTGAAACATTCATTTGTCATGTGTGTTGAAAATTCTGCAAAAAAAGAAACAATAATCGTCCGCCTGTAGGTCACTGTTATTTATTTTATTTTTTTCAGAATTTATTCTGAATTCTTTCTTTACCACCAGTTATAATACGCGGCTTACGAAAGAAATTCAAGGACTTTTCGAGAAAGCTTGTATTCGGCGCAAAGTATGTTTAGCATAAAACAGCAAACGATTAAGAACTAAACAAATAAAATTCGCAGAATTTAAATAGTGTCTCATAAGAATATATGATGCATGAAACTAATTATATATATAATATACAGAGCTAATTATGTAAGAAACAAAACTATTTTTTTTAAAAAAATATAGACTTTATATTAGCTCCAACAGCCTTTATATTAACAGTAAAATAATATTATTGTTTCCTCCACTTCTAACGGGATGGATCAATATTGTAAATGAGTGAGTTAATGTAAAGGTTAATGGTGCAAGAGCCAGATGTGGCTATGCTGTGCCAAACAAGATTTAACTGTGATCTAGAAGTGAAAAAAGACAAATATTGATTGACAAGAAGAAGGGACGAAAACAGAGAGAGATCACTAGGGTATCCTGAGAGTGCGTTACCCGTGTTTACCAAAGACAGTAAATCCCATAGGAAAGAAAAAGATCACTAGGGTACCTCGGGGTCATGATGCCCATACTTACCTAAAGAAAGCAAATCCCTGAGGTCTCCTGATATAATTCCCAGGGGCAGGGTGCCTGGCTATACTCCCAGACGCTAGATACCCATTTGAGTCGCCTCTTACGACATGCACGAGCTACAGCGGGAGATCAATATTGTAAACGATGGAAACAATTTACTATCAAAATATTTTTTTTATATAAAAAATTGTTTTGAAGCATCTAGATATGAACGCTGATAAAATCAATCTTGAATATAGAATATCAGTGATGATCTCAAAAAAAAAAAAAAAAAAAAAAAAAAAAAAAATTTTTACAAAAAAAAAAAAAAAAAAAAAAAAAGTCTAAATGTTTGACCGTTATGCAAATCCAAATCGTTGATGGTATCGTTCCAAAATTTTTAAAAAGCTTCGTCGATGTTTGAAAGGAGCATATCCGCCAGCCCCCCTACACAAAAATCCTTCAAATTTATTTTTGAAGAATTTTTCCCCGACTCCCCCTCCCTTTATAAATTTTTTCGTGTTTTCCAGCAGATGCAAAAATTTTGTTCAATTTTTTTTCTTCCTTCAGAGTTGAAAAATTTTTGATGAGTTTCGTTAAAACAATTAGTTTTTTTCCATATCGGTTAAAAAATAATGGAGTCACATTAGTTTTTGATCCAGGCTAAATCTATATCAATGCGAGCAACCTCTAATAGGACTCCCTCCATGGGGGGCATTTTATTTTATTTCCTCCTTTTTCCTGGGAGCCAGCATGCAATTAACGATTCTTCCCACAATTTCGGCGCCAATCGTCTAAAATTACAACTAGACGCGCCCTATTTTGTTCATTCCTGTTCTTGTCGCTTGAGTTTGAATCAGTTTTATTTTTTATCCGCTTTGTTTGTTTGTTTGTTTCTTTTTTTTGTTGTTATTTTCATTTTCTTAAAAACATTTCCTTCAGAATTTATTTTCTTGAAATTAACTATTTTTTAATAAAATTTTGGAATAACTTTTTTTCATATTTTTAATATCTTTCTTAATCAGTAATGTGGGAACGAATTTTTTATGTACACACTGAGGTCTAGCTGACGAACGATGCGTCGCAAAAATTACAATTTTGACCCATTTAATTAGTAAAGTTTTCGCCGATCTTCGAGAATAGCGTAAAAAAGACCAATTTTGAGATATTAAATTCTTTATTTTAAAAAATCGTTTCATCTAGAAATTTATCGACTCAAACAACACAGTATTCATACGGTAAGCGGAATGAAGATTTGGCTCTCTTTTAAAAAGAAAGATGCAATTGTAACAGTCACTTTATTCTAACAATCGCGATTCTCTTAACATAACTCAAAATATTATTTAGAAGTTGGTCTTCATTAAAAATTTTTATGCTTCTAGCTGGATTCTTATAGTTTTTAATTCGCCTGTGCAAAGAATAGGTATATCAGCTAGTGATGTATACAAGTCAGAAGAAAAAAATATCTAAAATTCTGAAAACAAAATTGTTTATCGCAGTTCTGGAAGTAGGACGTCATATATATTTATAAAAATATGGTTTTATTTTCGTGTTTTTCTTCTTGTTGTTGCTGTCAGAGTTGATGAGTAGTTATTTTTAAATAACGTATGTACTGTTAGTGTGTCATAGCAAACAAACTGAAAAACTTTCTTAGTTTTTTTCTCCGCGCTCTCACTTTTCAAATAATTCATTTAATAGAACTAAATGTTTTTGTACACAATTCGCGCAGAATATGTTTTGAAAAGGCATTTTTACATATTTACCTAAAACACTATTTGTACGCAAGTTTCATTACATTTATAACTTAAAACCTAATTCTGTCTTTTAACGAACTAAAATAGTAGGAATGGATTCAGTACTACTTACAGATTACTTTGAATAATCATGTTAACTCATTTGTTATATTGAAATTCCATGTATATAAAATAACCACAGAATTCAGAAATTGTATAAGTAGAAGAAAAGTAGGACGATTCAACACATTAGTTGTATCGTTCTGTAAAATTCTGTAAAGTAAAATCTTTCAGATCAGAAAGAAAAAAGCAATTAAATGTGCCGATTTAATTTTGGAAATTCAACATTTGTGACATCTTTGTCTTAATATTTATACCCCTGCTTCCATATCACACAATAAAAAATGAAACAAACAAAATTAACGTTTCATAGGACTTAAATAGGAAAAATAATCGTTTGCTTCTGAGAATCCTTACTATTTATAAATTCTCTGAGAGTTTTAATACTTATTTATAACTAATAATGTTAAAAAAGTCAAGTTCATATCCGTTTTTTCTCGTTAAATTCATTTCAAATCGTGTAAAAGATGAAAGTAAACTTTGAAATCCAGTCAAAATTTGATAACTTTAAAATGAATTTAACATAAGCAAGTTTGTGATAAATTCATACGGATTTCTCCAAAGGGATTTCGGTACAATTCATAAAAATTGAGTGATCTTAATAAATTCTATGGTAGATAATGCATGTACATCAAAAATTCACTGACATATATATACACTTCTCTGTGGAAATACATTAACCAAATTCTACAATTCCATTCATTTGTAATACCTCATTACTATATAAAAATAATATTTTCCTTGGTAAACAATACTTAAATTTTGTTCACTTATCAATTCTCAATTGATTGACGCCAAAATCTAGAGTAGTAAATTCCGATTAATAATCGCTCTTCCAAAATATCGTTTGATAAATTTATTTTACCTTTTTTTATAATATTGTTATAAACGTTTCGAAGAAAATCATTTGCTATATTAGCTGGTTTTGTAGTTGTACTTTGAAAAACAAATTTATAGAGAAAGTACTTCTATATTCATAAAAAAAAAAAAAAAAAAAAAAAAAAAAAATCGCATAGTATTCGTGTTCTTATGTAGCATCCGTATTAATAATAATCCAATGTATAGAATGTTTTGCAAATAATATAAAAAAAGATAAAAAAAAACAAAACATTAATTTCAGGGGGGGAAAACACAAATTTAAAGACAAAAAAATTGTTTCCTGGTAGTCGTAAACAAACCAACTCGCCAATGTAAGAAGAAAAGCATCTGGATGGACTCAAGCGACTGCTTCGGCGGAATCTAGATCAATATCGGAACTGATGCGGAGAATGAATCGCAATGTAAATGTACCGTACGTCAAATGTCATCCAATATCTACCGGATTAAAAGGCCATTTCTCTTGCTCTCCCGCAATCAATACCGAAATGTCGTCACCTTGGGATTGCTCGAAGCAATATCATTTCGTAAAACAGTCAGCTGGCTGGTGAACTCCGTATGAACTGCAGTACTAGCCTCTCCTATGTTGAATAATATTTAAATTTTGTAACACTTTCTCTCATCGGAAAATTACCCTTATTAATACACTATTCATATTGCAGTTGCTTATAGACAGTAGCTTATTTTAATACAATTATCATTTCTGTTCCAATTGCATTTTTTTTTTCGGAACACATGCTCCACGTTTCATCTCTTGTATTCTAATTGGCGAATGAGGTTTCTAATATTACATATTCGAGTGAATAATTACTTATCATTGAAGAATTATCGTAATAAACGGCTACACGCGCGTTATAATCACGAGAACTCGTGTAAACGTTAGGGTATTTTTCGGTTCGAAAATATACTCTGAATTTGAGTTAAGCTATTTTATGTTATAAGAAGACAAACTTTGTAGCTTTTTTAATATACTTCTCATTTGTGTTCGAATCTCTCTATTTTTTTTTTCCAGAACGTTATCAAGCTTGTTTCAATTCTTGCATATTATTCACGGGAAAAGTAACTTAATTCTTTGCCATTTGATACGATTCATTCCTAAATTTCAACCGGTGTATCCAGATTTTGCAATGAACTGCGCGCAGATATATTGATTTTTTTCAGATTTGATATTGATTATTTTTCGGGACGAACTCCAGCACCGTTGGCAATTGCGCGTACAGCTTAACCGTATTGTCATTGTTTCTGGGTTTCGGCCTTGGCTTTCATTGAAATGGAGGTTGGCGCTATTCCCAGTGTTAACAGCCAAATAAAATGTATCCTACTTTGGGCGCGTTTTTTTCTTTTATGGAGATAATCGCGCCTGTGTTTATTGTTATGAAGAAGCGATGGCCATCAAAATAGGCATTTTCTGGCGGTTAATGATCGAAACTTGCATCCCATTACGCATAAATTCCGAAATCACTGTTTTACTGAACAGCGGATTTTATGTTTGAGATCCACGAAAAACACTTTAAGATGTTTTTCATGAATTATTTATGTGTAACGTAAAGGATTTCTACAGAACAAGTATAATTTCTCGACGCGTTTGTTTTCGTAACATTTGAATAAAAGTAAAGGAAATTTGTGGAATCTTCTGTTCCATGTCTAATATTTTAGGAATTGAGGGTAAAGAAAAACCTTTAACAGGTTATTTTAATCAACTCTTAACTGGTGTCTTTTATTTCTGTTTCCATTCTTTTGCCAGTATTTAAAGATGTAGAAAGATAAGCTCACTAATACAAGATTTAGTTTAGTTTTTATTAATGTCGCACTAGAAGAAACACGGGGGCTATTGGCGACGGACCTCGTAATTTTGAACACACGGTCAAGTGACGAGGACGACACCTGAGCTGGCACCCCCCTCTCCTAACATCCACACCACGCCAACGGGAGGACTTTGGGCCCCGAACAGATTTAACGTGCATCAGCCCCGGCTATACGGCGGGTCTTTGGCGGCCAAAGATCGAACCTGCGACTGAACGAAAACCGCCGGTCGCGAGTCCACGACATTGACTACTAGGCTACCGCGGCCCTCAATCATACAAGAATGTGGGTTCGAATAGCGTCATACATAGAATCGCATTAACGATATGATACAGTGTTATTAGTGACTGACACACTTAGCGAATATTCCATCGAAGTATCGAAATTCATTTCAAACAGTTTGGTAAAATCTTTGAAATCTTGGCATACAAAAACTGTTCATCTCCAATGAGTGAAAACTTAATTATAAGTTTTAAGGGTGAATGCCAAATGGTACTCATAGTTAAGGCTTCCGTCTACCCGCCATGTTGATTTCGTGAACGTAATGTTAATCTCATAAAATTTTGATTTCAATTCTCACATTTTTACAGTTTGATCTATTTGAATGCATTGAAGTGCATTCGAAAGAGCAAAAAATAATGAATGCTTCCGTGGAAATACTTTTTTCCCTCCCATTTTTAAAAATGTTTTTATTCTAATTTCAATGATTCATTTTTGAGTTTCCCGGTCTTTAAAAAATATTTTTAAAAGTTGGAGGGGGAAAGTTCCACAGAAACGTTCATTATTTTTTGCTCTTTCGAATGCACTAGATTGCATTCAAATATATGAAATAGTAAAGATGCGAGAATTAAAGTCAAAATTCCATAGGATTAATATTACGTTCAAGAAATCAAAATGGCGTGTAGACGGGAGCCATAAGGCACTCGTCTATCTGGCATTTTGATTTCGCGAACGTACTGTTAATCCTAAGGAATGTCTACTACCGTCCTCAAATCTATATAATTTCAACTATTTGAAAGTAAAATAATGCACCCGAAAGAAAAAAAAATGTTTCAGCGGAATTACATTTTTCTCCGATGTTTTAAAATATTTTAGAATATTTTCAAACGAACGCCTAGGAAATAATAACTAAAATAGGTTGAAAATGAGAAATCAAAATGGCTGGCAGACGGAAGCCTTAATAACCGTTAATATAAACTTTCAATTTCAGAAAGAAAGAAATGCCTATGTACATTTCGAAACAACAGTGAATTCAAAGGATAGCGAGAGAGCACACGTATTCAGAGAAAAATGTAAACAACTGAAATATTTCCCCTAAGCATCGGAGCTAATGTTTTACCTGGATGGACGCATACATTCCATTTTTTAAAGCAGCGTAGCTGTAAGCTGCAATTTTATAGTCCAGTAAATGTTTAAACAGTATTATTCGAAGTGTAAACTATTACCGAGTTCAGCTGAGCCGCACGCAAAGTAAGACTATTGAATATGTTTAACCAGAAATTGGAATGTGAAAATTCTTGACGTCACTAATGGTGTGGGGTCAAATTGATCCGTTAAGATAATTACTCTTTAATAAACAGGATTATTTTTATTATTACGCCAAAATGCCCTTCGATCCTCAGCGTAATGTATACACCAGCACCGTTAACACGCGAGTCTACTTTACACGCGGTTTTATTATGGCTTCCACGATAAGCAATTGCTTGCGACTTTGCTTCTAGACATTGTGAGGTCATAATTCTTATTTTTATTCGCATCAATTTTCGATTAATCTTTTTTTTTTTTCAGATGACGTCTGATTTCCTATTAGGAACAGACATTAATGCCATTTTTTCAAAAAAAATCTTTCTTTTGTATGTGTTTGCATGCGTTATATATATATATATATATAATGCCTTTGTTTTAAATCTTACTATTCAATTAAAGTTCACGTTTAATTAATTATTTTATTAAAGCGGAGAGAGAGGGAGCATTTCCACACAGCGGGAGATACATCTCCGCCGTTGGATAAACAGTACAAAAAGTCAGAAGAACCTAAGGGATCAGAAGAAAGAGAATTTTCTCTCACTTGGCGTTTTATAGCAGGGATTTTTATACCAGATCACGTATGATGAATGGAGGAATTTTAGGTGCAGACAGGAAGTCTAGTAGGGATGTAGGGATCATCCCTATAGGTCTGAAGACGTGTGAAGTGCATTATCAGCGAATTTTTAAGAACGCGTGATTGTATAAATTAAGTTAAAAAGGAATGGTATCAGGAAATAATAATGAAAGCTTTACTTCTAAAGGGGAAAAATTAGGGAAAAAACATACGAATTGAAGTTAAATATATATATATATATATATATGAATCACCATTCTAGTTCTAGAAATGTTCTAGTTTGGATTGTCGCCGGGGTAGTCCAGTGGTCATGGTCGGGGACTCGCTGCCGGTGGTTTTCTTTGAGCCGTAAGTTCGAGCCCTGATACCACTGAAGACGTATAGCCGGAGTGGAGGCACGTTAAATGTGTCGAGGCTCAAAGTCCCCCACTAAGCATTGTGTGGAAGTTAGGACAGGGAGGTGAACCCTGTCCTAACTTCCACACTAGGACCTCAAAATTACCAAGGTCCGTCGCCAATAACCCTCGCGTTGCTGGTTGTGCGACGTCAATAAAACCAATCAGTTTGGATTTTTTTTAGTGGTTATTTCCAAGATGTCGCAGTCGGTGAGATTAGCTGTACGTTCAACCTAATTGTATTGGTCAACTTTTGAGAAATGTTAATTTTATCTTCTAGTTATTTCTGTGCGCTTACTTATTTTGAGCATTGAGAAACTCGGATTGAGGCACAGCAAATGAAGATCAGCTGTGCAAGAGATTAGGAAGAAACAAAATGTCAGTTAAAAAAGAATCATCCAATAAGGATTGTTTGATGGAACTGTAAACTCAATTTTCTTTAAATATTTTACGTGTTCTGCAATTCTATATTTATTTTTGTAAACTTTCAGTAACCGGATACTGACTTACATATTTAAAAATTAATATACATGACCAAAAATTTATTTTCTCGAACTAAACAATTACTCAGCTATCATGCAAATGTTTGTTACACAGAAAATTCATATGGATGTTGCATTATTGGCCAATTGATTATAACTCGCGGTCCCTTAACCATTGGTTTATTAACTATGGAGCCCGTCTACCGTGTGTTAACGAAGTTTGACTGTAAACTGCATAATACATCCAAATTTACTATTTTTGCTTGAAAATTGGCAAAAACCAATGAATGAATGAAAAAAAAAATCTGAATCACAATAATATCGACAAAATTATTTTTACATAACAAGGGATTATGATCGGCTGATCTTGTTTATCATCGAGTCGTGGGTTCGAGTCTCGATCCCACTATATACCTACTAGGTCTCCCCCCAAATTTAATCAAATATCAAGATTTTCTACGTTTTTCATCCCAATTTCAAGAAGAAATCAAGTGGGGACGCCCACCGACCAATCAGAATGCAAGTTTTCCCTACTCCTCCTCCATCTCAAGCTATCTTAGTTTTCAATGAGAGATTTTTGGGTGGTCGCGGTAACCCGATGGCCATAGTTTCGGATTCGTGGCCGGCGGTTTTCGTACAGTCGCGGTTTCGATCCTTGGTTGCTACAGACCCGACGTGTAGCTGGGGCTGATGCACGTTGACTCTGTCGGGAGCCCACAATCCTCCAGTGGCGTGGTGTGAAAGTTAGGAGAGGGGAGTGCCAGTTCAGGTGTCGTCCTCGTCACTTGACCGAGGATCGAAATTGCGAGATCCGTCGCCAATAGCCCTCGTGTTGCTTCTAGTGCGACGTTAATACAAAACTAAACCAGACAGACTTTTAGAAATCCACACTCATTGTCAATAATGCGTCATTTTCTCTTTTAATTTTGAATTCTCGCTTTCAAAATTCATTCTGATTACCTTATCGCACTGGGCACTCGGAGAACTGATCTGTGAATCAAATTACCTGCACTTATAGGGGTTTAGGGCCCAGCAAGGCTAGGTACACTGTAGAACTCCTCACTGCTAAATACCTACCTTTTACAGAACCGAATGCACGTTAAAGACCCAAGTCAGACAATGCAAGAGTTTAGAAAGTTCTAACGCATTCGTGCCTAGTCTCAATCGTATCGAAAATTCCGCTAGTCGTATAAAAACATCCAGCCTCGATATTCCAGAAAACTTCGATGGCATAAGGAAGGTGCTTTTGATCGATAAAAAAAATATTCCCCTTCTCGACGCCGAGCACTTCACTTCATAGGTTTCTCAATGGAAACACAGGGTCATTCCAGTTGAATGTATCCGTGCATAAATGGTTTAACGACGGGAAAGGCTAGGTCATTGAGTTGCTCCGATTCGACAACAAATGCAAAGAGATTATAAACAGTTTTATCGATAACTGGGCTTGTAACGCCAAAGATTATTTCCTTCACTTGGACGTGCAATTAATTAGTCGATATTTAAAACAATCCCAAAATCGATAGTCAAATAAATAGTGACGTGTGATGCAATTGTTCGTTAACAGCGCAAAGAGAAATAACAGGAGGGCTATAGGTGGGCAGTCTTGAACCTCGGTCAGTCAAATGAACAAAAAGCAATACAGTGATGATAACAAAGTTATTTAATTCAGATCTATATAATAATTGTTTATTAACATCGCAATACGAGGACTATTGGTGATGGATCTCCCAATTGTGACCCCCAGTCAAGTTGCGAGCACGACACCTGAGCTGACACCCCCGTTTCCAAACAACACCAATTAGAGGATTTGGGACCTCGACCAGATTCAACGTGCATCAGCCTTGCTACATGGAGGGGCTGAGAGGCATCAAGGCTCGAACCCACGACTTAAAGGAAATAACGCAGGAGCGAGCCCTCGATCATGATACCGCGGCCTTTTCAGATCTATAAGTAGTCATATTTCAATATCTAAATTAGTATAACTGTGAATAAAGTCTCTCGCGTCTGATGCCGAAGATTAATATTATAAATGCTATTTGACTATTGTAAATTGATCGCATCCGAGTCACTAGTGGCACTTGAAATGAGGGTACGACTCTCTGATTTCATCTCCCGACTCTCCGATTCCATATCTTTCTGACCATAGTCCGCGTAGGCAGATTTTAATTTCTTCGTTGATGACTACCGCTCTCTCTCTCAACTGCCAATAATAATCTTATTAAAATCTTCATTGTTATTCGTTATACTTCACTAATTCTTTCAAATTTACATAGATCACCTTTCATTTATTGGGAGGGATTGCTCAATTCAAACAACATCACATAAAAGTCCCCAAATGTTGGTTGAAGGGAAATAAGTGATAGATCCCCGTTTTGGGCTTATATGTGTTCGAGAGAACTAAATTAGATTTCCAAAATTCTTTATAATTTAAGAGCAGTGAATGTGTATATTTATGCATATTTGAAAATTATGTTTCATTTCAATGATAATTTGCGTTTTCTTATCTATACTTGCCAGACTGGACAACCAAAATGGATCCCACCCCCTTCAACAACTGCCTGCATCAAATCTTTTCTTATCCTAAAAATATTAACATTTTTAATGAAATCAATTAGAAATGGAATCAAATCTGTTTTCACTAAACGTTTTTACTTAAATGTGCTGAAAAATTTAGATAAAAAGAAACAATTTCTGGCACATCAAATAAACAAAATATTTTAAATTGATTGAATTATTCCTATCTATCCCAGATATTTATAAAAGCCCAAGCTCTTTAAAACTTTTAAACATTTTTAAAGATCTCTTAAAACCTTTTTAAAAACTCAATAAGTATTTTTTTAGTAAATTTTTCTCTTTTACTCGCTTAATCTTTAAGTAATTTCCCCATTTTAGGATCTTTAAGCCACTCCTGGATAAGCGATGAATCAAAGTCCAGTCTTATAATAGAATTTTTTCAGTCAGATAGCTGAGTGAGTGAGTGATAGTATTTTTAAATGGACAAGAGCCATATATGACCATGCAGAGCCAAACAAGGTTTGCTGTGATCCACACGTGTAAAAAAAATTGGTTGACAAGAAGTAGGGTCGAAAACAAAGAAGAATCGCTAGGGTATTTCGGGGGCACGTCACCTGTGTTTACTAAAGACAATAAATTCCATACGAAAGAAAAAGATCACTATGGCACCTCAGGGTCATGATGCCTGTACCTATCTCAAGAAGACAAGCCCCTAACGTAGAGGGTCAGTCCCCTCATATAATACTCGGGAGCAAGGATGCCCGGCAAAACCCCCAGACACTGGGTACCCGTTTTAGACACCTCTTACGGCAAATATGAGCTACAGTGGGACTATTCTTTCACATCCGGTCACCACACGGGTGCCAGAGAAGGTTAAGAGCCCCGAGAAGAATTATTCCGCAAAACTAATTCGCATCATCGATAGATTCACTTGTGAATACTCGAAACTGAACATATATCACCTTCAGATCTACAGCAACACGAGTCTAGGTAAAATAAGACACGACAGGTTAAGGCTCTAAAAACCTTCCGAGTTATTAATAAAAATAAGATGGATTAGTTAAAAGATTTCTGCAGTTCAAGGTGTTTCCTTGAATTTGTGTGAACTTGACACGATTACAAACTAGCTGGTTTAGATCGTTTTCTTAGCGTTTCATGCGAACGTTTAAGTTCCCTAAGACGATATTTTGGAACATTTGATCCCCCCTCCCCCCCTTGTAATGAATACAAAACAGCTAAGTAGTTCTCAGCAAAGGATACAATATGAAAATTTGACAGTTCCCCCACCCCACATGCAATTAATTAGTAATGCTGATTACACGAAAATCGATTACCTCCGAGATTGTTAGTTATCTGAAACTGCTAGGGAATAACACAAACATACATTCCAAGCTAACAACGTCATTTAAATAATTCTCTTAGTTTTTGATTTTAAGCATTTCTCTCTGTAAATTTAATTTTACAATAAAAGGCAAATTATATGCACCAAATGGCGACATATTTTTAGATCTACTTCCTATGACGAATTTTTGAATTCAAATTACATTTAAGAACGTTTATTTATTATTTAAAAAAAAATTATAATTATTTTCCTTGGTACAAAGATATTTTGAAAATAATTTTAAAATTGGTGGATAACACAATTTGAATAAATATAAAATCAATCAATCAATAATATAATTTGGCGGTTAAGGTTTTCTTTATAAAAAAGCCTTATCGCGCCAATTGTACGAAAGGTTTCAGAATATTAACATCACTTTTATTTGTTTTTGGAGGTATAAGTTATACAACTTTTTTTAAAGCTAAAATTATTTAATACCTTGTATAAACATGTTTAGAGTTATTGTCCTGATTTACTTTGGTTGAAATGAATTTGTTTCCTTCGTTGGTATTTTCTTTTCTTCTTCAAACGAATAAATATTCTGTAATACATTTTGTTAACCTGCGGAAAACAATATCTGGAATATACTCAAATTCGATCCCCCATACACTGTTACTTTTAGATCTTTAGGATAACGCAGTGATCAACAAAAAAATGTTTAGGGCTTTTTTTTTTTGTAGAAGACGAAATACTTTTATATTAAAAAAAAAAGGTATAATAATAGCCTTTTCTGCTCCAAATCCCACATCAATAAGTAAAATTTTATATAGAGACCGGTTTCACTATCTTTCGTAGACAACCATCAGCTTATTGTATCACGCCAAAAATTCGAAAATCGTTTGGTCTTTTCTTATTTCCCCCCTCCCTTTATCCCCATAACATTAAAAACTACAGTATTTCATATTTTTGAGTTAGAATTTTTGTCCTTCAGTGTTGTCGTCGGATCAAATAGAAACAATTTAAAGTTGAAAATGGATGTACAATCTCATCACCCCACCGTTTACATTTATAAGAACAATAAAACGCACATTACAAAATATATTAGGTTTAGAAACAAAAATGAAGAACTAATAATCATTTTTGTTTCTTCATAAAATACAAATAAATATTTCGTTGCATTTAGAACACGTTCCAAACGGCGTGCATTGATTTGAAAGGGGTTGCTTGGGCAATTTCTCTGGATATATTTTTGCCCATGCTTCTCACTGAGAGGACAAGTTTTCTATCACCATGGCATCGAGAGATTGAGATAATGTATGCAATTACACATTTGACCATTTTCAACTATTTGTTTTGGTTTAGTTCTCTAGTTGAAACATACTATGCGACCCTCAATCCAATTTCTGAAGAATAATTTAAAGCGTTCAGTTTTAAAGTATTCTTCAATGTATCCCAGCATTTCCTTTAATCCATGATTGTATCAATAAAAACGGACATTCCCACATCTTTTGCAGACATATAACTCAAGACAAGAACAAACCACCTCTATGTCTGACAGTGAGAATGGTGTTCGGGAGTTAGGTTTCCGCTAAGCCCATTCGATTATCACTTCCAAAAACACTGAATTATCTTTAAACACCAAATATTATTTTATTCGAGAAATATTGAGGCTTTAAAATATTATTTTCAGCAAATGTAATCCTTTTTTATTTTTGTACAAATTATTATTATTTGGAAGAGAACGATCTTCCAGTTACGTGAGAATTATAATTTCCTCCTCGGAGTACTTTTCGAATTGTCCTACAGACGCACTAGGCAATTTTTACAGAGCTCACGTTATGAGTTTTTCTTATATCTGGAATGAAGTTTCTGTTGGTCATCGAACTCTTTCAGATTTATTTACAATTTGCAACAAAATTTTTATGCTTCCGCAAAATGTTTTGCAGCCATCCACGACTGTGTTGAATTTTCTTTGCAATATCAAACAGAAACTTACCTATATATATATATATATATATATATATATATATATATATATATATATATATATAATGGATTTACTTAAATACAATTAAGCATCCTGTCGACGAAAAACGAAAGATATTAAACGTTTGTTCAACATTAATGAAACAGTCTGAATATATGGCCGAAAATATTGTTTATTGATTCTAGCAGACTTACGTCGGGCTTCGGCCACCAAGGCCGAATCGAAACACCATATATATTTCAGAAGATCATAAGAGAGGAGTGTTAGAGCAAGAGAGAGCTTTTTCTCTGAGTAATAATAGGTTATGTAACAGGAAATTTTCACAATAAAAGCCACAGAACACGTGTTACAGGCTTAGGGATTCTGGGGAATTTCAATATGACAAGAGTGTAGTAGGGATTATTTTGGCAAATTTACGACCATAGGAAAGAGGATTAAACAAATTTTATAAGCACGTGATCTTAATAAATAAAAGGATAATTTGGAATGGGATCAGGAAATAAGAATGAACTCTTTACCTTTGAATTGGGGAATAGGATATAATAAAAAATTAAATTATTATTAAGAGAAATTATTAAATTAAAGTTAAATCATTGCATATATATCTCAATTTTAAAACGACAACTTTACGATTTTCTATATTAGTTTAAATTGTAGATCTCGTTCTTAAGCCTGAAATATTTTTTTTCTCCTGGAAATCAAATATTAGTACCTTAATGAAACGAAACTATTGCAATAAATCATTGCAAAATAAATAAATAAATAAATAATAATAATGTTGACCAAATCGTAAGTTTTGGTGTGAACTCAATATCGTGAACCTGAAATTTAGAGCTTCGATGGAAAAAATTTGTTAATTAAGATATTATCGATTCTTCACTTTTGTTTCGTAGTGTGTATTTTATATGTTCCTATACATATTAAACATAATTGAGTATTTAAAAATATCATTTTAGACTTTTCAAAAACAGAGCGAGAGGAGTATACCGAATTTCGGAAACCAATTTACTTAAAACTAATTTAATATTGAAATTTTATTTTTTTCCAATTTCACAATAAAACAAGAACAAAATCAAGCAGCCCTATAAAAACATAAAACTCAGAAATAAAATTAAAAGCATAACATAGAATATTTACAAGTTAAGTGGTCTGTTATGACAAATTTTTGAATATATCTGGATGCATCCCTCTTCCCAGATTAAAAATTTTTTTCACAATATAACAACAAATCTAAATATTGTCCAAAGCATTTTTTTTTAAGCATGCAGTCTTAAACATTTCAGTAGTAAAAATGAATTTTTAATAATTAATATATACAAAACACACACAAATTTGATTTAACAATTTGTATATCGCAGAAATTGAAATATATGCTATTTTATCATTAAATTTTACACGTATTTTATTATTATTAATTTTAAAAAATATATACCTTAAGGTCTCTTAATTAGGTACTTAAGTAATAAAAGATTATCAAGGAATCAAAAACTTTTTGATACGAGAAATTTTGTTCAACACTCGAAAAAATGACAGAATTTTAACGTTTTGAAGGAAAATTTTGAAACTTATATAATTTTTTTTGCCAATTTCAAAACTATTGTTTCATTTTTATTCATTCATAACTGTAAATGATTGAATTGATTTTTTTTAAGGTTTCATGAGAATTGGTACTTGTTGGAAATAACAGCGCTTACGATACACAGAGCAGCCTCATTGGAAGAATTTAAAAAAATAAAATTATTTTTTATGATAAATTATTTATTATGATTGAGTTCGATATTATTTATGGCATATATGAAAGAATTATGATAAAAATATGAGATACTTTCTCTTCATGAAAATGATTTTTGAGTACATGCTAGAAATTCTCGCTCTTAAACTTTTTCTGAGTTTATATATATATTTTTAGTATAGAAAGAGTAATTACAAAAAAAAAAAAAAAAAAATAAAAAAAATAAAATCTGTCGTTTAAAAGATGGACCGAAAACTTCAAAAGATCGGTTCAAGAAATTATACTGCAAGGAAATATAAAATGACCTTATTGCTCCGTTTTATCCAAGTACAATAGCAGATCATGCAGAGCGTATCAACCAGGAGAAAGCGAAATTCGACAATCCGGAACATACGTCCGTCATGACGTCACAGAGCGCGGATGACGCATCAGGCAAATCACATATGGCCTCCTCTTTCCCCCACTATCTATTCTAACTGCAGGGGAAATGGACTTAAAAAATTACAAACAAAAAAGAAAAGTTTGTCAGATGTTTAAAGTATGAAACTAGAACCCTCGAATATCAACAAAGACACCACTCTCCCTTACCCCTTCTTAATATTATAAGGGAATGTGACAATAAACGGATTTCGACATTCACAATGAATAGATATGCGCTCAAACATAAAATTCTAGGATTATGTGAGCAAATAACCGTGCTATGAAGGGGGATATCAGGATAATTGAAATTAAAAGGTGTAGAAAGACTGCTTTGAACGGTAGTTGTGTTCCATTTTATTGAAAACAAAATTGTTAAAAAGGATCATAAAAATCATAGTTCTTTTTCGTCGATGACAATTTAGCAATTTGTAAAAATTTCTAATTATAAATCTCCTAACAAATAACTGTGATTTCCTTTTCACTCATATTAGAATTTATTAACTATGTTTTCTATAACACAGGATGGTTAAATCTATATATCCAAATTCTGTTATAAAATGCAAAAAAGTAAAAAAAATCATGAAAAAAAAATCTTTAAAAAGGTGTAAACATGAACTTTTTACGAAAAGTTCCATAAATGGCAAAACTTTGATTAATATCAAAATGCAATAAAACTCTACTTAATGCCAGTTAAAAAAAAAGGCAAATGCAATTTATAATGAATGAGATAAAATAATCGAAGACATTTAACAATTCTAAAGTAAATCAATTTTAGTGGCTCTAAATTTTTAAGTTGTGACAAATAAATGATATAAGTTTAAGCTTTGGAACTGTACATATGATAAGTGTCGGAGAAAAAGCATTGAAAAGATCTTTAAATAATTATTATGTTTGTTTATTTTTGCTTTGTTTGGCATAACTTTAAGAATTTTTATTAGAAGACCAATATTAATTAAGTAATGTCTAATTTTTCTAGCTTACATTAATGGTGTTATCCTGTGGTACAGGCGAAGTGACAAATAGAACGAAATCTGAAATATATCAAAATAGGGTATATTTAGTCTTCGAATAATTTTTTTTTTCAAACTTCTCAGTCACTATAAAACTTTCAGAAATTTATATAATTTGTTATTTTCTTACTGAAATATTAATTATTCAGTTCTGTTTTTAATTATTTAAGCTGCTTTTAAGAATTGATAAAATATGAAGTTGGAATTCTAAAAATGCTAGGAAAAGCAGAAAATATAGCATTAAATAAGAAATGAATATGTTATTTTAAATACAGTATCTAGTAATATTGACATTCAAATATAATAATAATTTCTATTTTGATACTAAAATATGCAGGAAAATCTTCCACTTAAATTTTAAAACATCAAAACATCATATAAAAATAAGAAAAAACATACTTTAGTATTTTGATTCAAAACATAATTTACATTTTTGATTTACTGTGTAGTTGATTTTGTAAACAATATGAGAACCACAACTACAACAAAAGAGTATTTAGAAGATATAACTTACACTAATATTATAATATGTACTTATATTGCTCATTAATTTTTGCAATGGCTAAAATTTATAATTTATAAAAGGAAAATCCAAACACGTTTATTGAAAGAATTCCAACTTCGTATTTTATCGATTCTTAAAAGCAGCTTGAATAATTAAAAACAGAACTGAATAGATAATATTTCAGTAAGAAAATAACAAATTATATAAATTTCTGAAAGTTTTATAGTGACTGAGAAGTTTGGAAAAAAAAACATTATTCGAAGACTAAATATACCCTATTTTGATATATTTTAGATTTCGTTCTATTTGTCACTTCACATATACCACAGGATAACACCATTAATATAAGCTAGAAAAATTAGACATTAATAAATTAATATTGGTCTTCTAATAAAAATTCTTAAAGTTATGCCAAACAAAGCAAAAATAAACAAACGTAATAATTATTTAAAGATCTTTTCAATGCTTTTTCTCCGACACTTTTCACATGTACAGTTCCAAAGCTTAAACTTATATCATTTATTTGTCACAACTTAAAAATTTAGAGCCACTAAAATTGATTAACTTTAGAATTGTTAAATTTTTTTAAAAATACATCTATTTTATAATTGAAATATATAATTAAAAATATAATTCAATTTGTTTAGAGAAATATTAATCAACTAATTTACAATATGACCATCAATTACAACGGCTACTTTTTTAAAAAAAAAATCTCTATTACTGAAACATATACATAAACTTTTCAGACTATTAAAACGAATTTGGAAGTTTAATTTCTCCTTGATGAGTTTTGTAAGAATTCAAGTTATACACAAGATTTTAACTTACAACCTCATTTTTAAAATTGCAATATGTAAATATCTATTTAATATTTCATCCAAGAATTGATATTTTATATTAATCCTAAAAAAGCAACAAAATTTTAACAAAAAAAAATGAGATCCAAGAAAACATCAATGAAAAAACTTAGTATATCAATGAAAAAACTTAGTATTACTTGTTTCCATTTTTATACACATTTATAGCCTATATATGTATGAATATAATACCTACATGCATGTATACAAATATATATATTATTTAATAACTTTTCATAAATAATGAACAGAGGAAACTATTTAAATGCAAAAATAAAATAAACATTTGATATAAAATAATTGAGTTAAGACTTTAAATTTAATTACTGACTTACATACCATTTTATGGATATATAATTGCTTTTAAAAAGGCATTTAAACTCCTTTATCAAATGTCTATAACATTATAATCAATGCCAAAAACAATGTATTTTATCTGTTAACAAACATAATGGGAATGGAATCAGCTATGACCAACAAAATTTAATCTGAATTTTAAAAATTTCATGCATTACTCAAAAAACAGTTACAATACCAATTTACAAAATTATTGAGAATTTAAACCTTAAAATCTTTTACTTGAACAAATTTATCTATAATAAATCTTAGTGGATAAAATCTTCATCAGCTACAATTACAATTATGCCAAGAAAATATTTAAATTTCATAAATATAAGTTGCCATTGAATATTTTAAAAATTAATTCTTTGATATAAAGTTTTTTCAAAAAAAATAAAAAGAATTTGAATTTTAATATAATTTAAAGTTGAGTATAAAATTTCTAGCAAAATCTTAAATAGATTCTGGGCGATCAAAATAATTTGAAAAAACCCATTAACATTTAAATTCCTTAAAACCAAAGAAGAAAACTAAAATAATTTTGAAACAGTTTCAACTCAAATAATATGAAAAATTTAAAAAGCTACTTTTTAATAAGGCATTCAAAATTACAGACATTTACATGTCTCAAAGAAATAAATAAACTGTCAACAATAAATTAGAATTACTTCAGACTAATTTTATTTGAAAATCTGTAATGTTATACTCCAAATACGAACACAATGTTCATTAATTACGTTTCAAAAATGTCTGGATCACTCGACTTATGTATCCACACAAAAAAAAAAAAAAAAAAAAACTCTCTGATACGTACTAAAACAAATACGGATTTTTGATAATTTTGATAAAAAAAAAAAAGATATAACAAACTATATTTGTAAAATAACTACACAGAACTTAAGAAAAGATCAAGATCTAAGAATAATATATACCGTTCAAGATTTATCCTTCTGAATATTATCAAACCATTCAACGAAATAAGCAATAAATTAAATGAAGGCATAAAATTAATTTTTATTTAAATTTTCAACAACATAAATGGAGATAAAATATAAAATTGTAAGAAAAAACTACTCACTAGAACTGAGAGATTCACCGCCTTCAGTGGAGACATCAGTATCTTGGGGATCAGACAGATCAATATTGAGGGACATATTACTACTAGAAGGTTGTGACATCTTGAAGTTTTAAAAACATAATTTTAAAACTAGGAGAAGCCGAATTTCAGGATTATTTTCCCATTTGTTTGTGTTTTTAATGATGTGTCAAGGATACCAAAACCGCTAGTCTAGGGAGTTGAGTAGTACAAGTTTTAATCGGCACATTTTTTTCACTAATCCTGTGAAAGGAAATCCACTCCAAGATTTAAAAACAACACAAAAAATTACCGAAATTTCCTCACAAAAATTTTTAATAACATTTTAATAAATATTTCTAAAGCATTTGAGGATATTTTAAAATTATCGATAAATTATTCTGAATAATACAAAGAAACCGGGATTTTAGTTTCGATATTCAATTAACTGCAAATTAGAGATTTGTCACAATTTTCTTACTTTAAAAGAAATATTAAAATATTCAAAATTAAATTAAATGAGTTAAAATGGACGAAAATACTAAAAAAATTCATTATTCAAAAGTTGTTTTTAATTAGATTTTGATGCTACAGAGTCACTGGTTTCTAATAAAAAAAATATATTCGCTTCTAAGAACTATAAAACTACAAATGGCAACACATTGAACCGCGCGTTTTAGCCATTCCAAATCAAAACAATTCCAAATAAAATGTTTTAGATCGTAACGTTTTGCAATGTGTTCCTGTAAACTCATTAGACTATTAAAAATGCAAATAAAGTTCATATGTTATTAATTTAAAAATAATTGCATCATCATCAGGAATAAACATGTCGGGTTATAAAGGTGGACGCATTTCAAGAATCAAGTTGAAAGGGTTCATGTGAGTATCAACATCTGTGAAAGGGAATCATAGCCTTTGTTGCTCTTTCCACATAATACCAATCAATCGAGTATCAACATAAGACAAGATCTCGAGGTTAAATATGAAAAAGTATTTGGTTAAGTCCTATTTTAGCGTTCTGATTTGGCGCGTTTTTTAAAATTGTGCCAAGATAGCCCCAAACGCGCTATTTTCAAACTCGAAGCATTTTCTACTGGAAACGAGATTTCTTTTTGTCAGGTCAGATGACAAAATGAAACGTTAAAAAGTTGCGTTTCGAAGAAAGCGGGTAAATAGCTCAAAAACACTTAAAACATATAAAAAAACGCGCGATTTCCAAATTCTAAGGCATTTCAACAGGAGGATGTTTGAATAATAATTTCCTAAAGATTGCAATCAAACAAAACGACATAAAGATAAATTCAATAAAAAACATTGAAAATTTCATGGAAAAGAAAGGTAAATCACTGACCTCTAATGGTGGCGATCATGAAGCCTTTTTTTTTTTGGAAAAGTAATGATGAAACTGATTTTTCATTCGCACTGCCAGATTTTGTAATGGACGTTTTGGTAGCTGACTAAATTTGCTGTAAAAAGATGTGAAACTCTTAGTTTTCAAACCAGAAATAGCTTCTCTATTAATCTTTTTGTGCTGATGTCATGTAACAATGGAATCAGTATTCTGCCCAGAAAGTGAGATTTTGTAATGGACACTTGACTGTCAACCATGTTTTTCACCAAAAAAAATGTCGGTCAAGTGTCAGGGGAAAGGTCCAGTCCAGTATGAAATGGCTGAGACGACAGCAACAATCAAATAGTTTGCGAGCATTAGTCAGTACGACACATTGCTCAATCTGATTTCTTATGTACATACATAAAATTTATTTTAAAAGTTAACCAAGCATATTAAAATGTGTAGCAAATATGATTTGTCCACCTAGACGAGAAGCAGAATAGTTCATATAGTAGGGTTACCAGTAAAATAAATTTATGATTTTTGACATTTTGTGACTTTGGTAGGGTTACCAACTTCACAATTTATTGCTAATCGAAAATTTTTCCTTCACCAAGAAGTATGCTAAACTCATACTCCCCCTCCATGACTGCATGTCTTTCAAAACATTCACCTCAGGAAACCACAAATGCACCTTGGTTTGCCCTGGACGAATTCCTTTAAAAAAATCTAAAAATTGAATTGATGTTTGAGTTCATTAAAAAGCAATTAGTTAGTTTTTTGCAATAGGATTAATTCCCAACCAATTACTCTAAACCGTCCCGTCATACTCTGCCGAAATACCAGCATCTTCAAAAAGACCCAGAGCTGCTCTGGGTCACAATTACCAGGACTTTCCAGACCTCAAAAGACTGCAAATGCAGTAAGCAATTTTGTTTTAATGTTCTAAAATTAGTTGGACTTGAAACATATTAAATTTCTCCCTAGGTGTGTGTTGTGATAGCTGTGGTAATTGTCCAAAATATTAAAATCTGTCTCATTAATTTTATCTTAACCATATTTCAAATCTTAAAAAGCTCTTACTGCCATCTTAAATCTCTCATTTTTATATTATATATTCTTTCCTCTGTCAAGAATTCTCACTTCAAAATTTTTTGCAACATGTTCAGCAAATAAAAGTTAAAATTTTTTTAAAAAAATATTTTCCTCTCTACTTTGTATGAACTTCAGGTTGCAGAGATAAAGCTTGCTTTTTTGATGCACTCTGATACCCAGTCCCTAGCTGCTCCCACCAGCTGATGGTGAAGCGTTTGGTTTAGTGGCTGTGGTAGTATAGTGGTCCTGTTTCAGACTCGTGGCCGGTGGTTTCAGTTGAGTGGCGGGTTCAAGCCTTGGCCACTAAAGACTCGCCCTGTAGCTGTGGCTAATGCATGTTAAATCTGTTGTGGCCCAAAGTCCTCCCACTGGTGTGGTGTGGAAGTTAGGAGAGAGGGGTGTCAGCAGATGTCATCTTCGTCACTTGACCAAGGTTCATAATTATGTAGTGTGTCACCAATTGCTCTTATGTTGCTTCTAGTATGAAAATAATAACCAAAATCCAAAAGAACTGAAACGTTTGTTCCGAATGCGTTTGGGTGCTCCAAACCAATCTCTTAACTGTTTTGGTGATCCTCTGTCACTGAGTCCTGGACATTTGCATCATGATCCTTATAATTTTGATTTCTAATAAAAATAATGCTGGAATATTATTTAAATTAATGATTTTTAACTTCACCAGTTGTGATAAGAGGTTAAAATTTAATGTGTTAAGTTAGGTACCTCATAATTTTATGCCTTGTCTGTTGCTGTGGTTTGTTTCTGGAATTCCATTTTTAAATCTATCACTGAAATATGGGAACAGTAGTCTAGTGGTCATGGTCATGAATTCGGGGCTGGGGTAGTTTCTATCGAATCGAGATTTTAAGACCTGATGCTACTAAACACCTGCTGTGTAGCAGTGCTGATGCAAGTTAAATGTGTTGAGGCACGTAATCCTTCCTTTCGCTTGGTGTGGAAATTGAGTGAGTGAGGTGTCAGCTCAGGTGTCTTTTTCATTACTTGATTTAGGTTCAAAGTAACGAGTTATTTGGCTAATAATCTTCTAAGTGCTCCATTAATAAACAATGAATGTGACTGAAATTTCAGAAAGGCTTATTTGTATTTAAATTAGTTTTGTAATATAAGGTTTTTGGTTTCTTTTATGTAAAAATCTTATTTCTTAGAGCTTTATTAAAAAGGAGATGGGCTAAGGAAGGTAGGGGAAAAGTTGGAAACAATTTCACTGTGAATAGTGAGTCTCAAAACTGCTAAATTTTTGGTCTAGATGCCAACGTCGATTGTTTTTTTTTTTTTTTACCATGTTTGGCAGTTTGGGGGTTTAGTGGTTGTTCAGATCACTTTTAACAAAATGGGCATAAAAAGCTACAATGTCTGAAAGAAGAAAACAAATCCATTGGTATCCTATCGGGTAAAAATTTTTAAGCTATAATTTCCTTTGCTGGGAAAAACTGCAATTGCTTCTCATTAGGAAAGGACATCCGTAATTTGTCGCCCATTATCCAATAAATTTTTGTAAAAGCAGAGGATTTTAGTTGTACTGTTGGTGTGGAAACAGCTGTAGTTTAAAAACCAAGTAAAAAAGATGCCATATTTTTTTGAAGATTGAGTATACCATAGAGGCAAAGGTGTGATGAAGTGAATTATAAATAAAATATATGGTGTGACTAACAGAAAATTACCATATCTTCTTTTAGTAATAAATAATGGAGTTCACACAGATTAAAAGCATTGTATAGCATCAAGTCACCAATCATTGTGGAAATGTTTTCAATGACAGTCCAATTAAGGCCTATTTTTTATATCCCAAGTTGAAATTGAAGATGAAGGGATCATGGTATAAGTCAATGAAGAAGCCTGAAGCATTGATAACATTGGAACTCAATAGTATTGGATTTGAGCAATTCCAAGTAGAAATTATAAATGACTTATTTTTAATCTTTCATTATATTAATTCAATTTGATTTAAATTTAATATTGTATCTCATACTTAGTGCATCATTTTTGAAAAAACATAATTTAATGTACTTTATTAATATAACTTAATTCCCTAGGATATAAATTTTATATTCATGGAAATTTTTACCCTTTTTTTTTTTTTAAATGTTTTCATGAAACCTTTAGCTCTTAATGCTTCTATTCTTCATGTTGTAACAGCACTTATCATTAAAAAGTCCATCCAACAAAGTGTTTAATGTCTTCATCTTTTTGTTGCTAAATTTTATGTCGCTAAGAAATGTTATTGGGGATAATGTAGTGATTGTTTCTGAATGTTGTAGTTAATGATAAGAATATGTTCTTGATTACTGCAAATTTCTACAGAAGCAAATAAATAAAAGTTTTTGTGACTTTTATCATTTAAAATTGATCCTTAAAAACATTTTAAACAATGTGTAACTTACTATGACTTTTAGGCTTTTCAGTGGTCTATTACAATTTTCTGAGGTGGAAACTACATCTCAATAGCTTAAAAATGTATTCAATATAATTATTTTCTTTTGCTTTTTTATATGAAGACAAGATCAAGAAACTAGACATGATTCAAAATGATAACTGGCCATTCCTTTTTTTTTTTTTTTTTTTTTTTATCACATCATAGTTCTGACCCCTTTTATTTTCTTTTGATTTGTTGTCTGTATGTGCCATTCTTCAGAATTATGCAGTTATACATGCACTGAAGTGCCAGAAAAATTGGTACATCCTTCCAATTTTGTGAATTTGCTATTCTTGTGGGGCAGTTCATATGTGGAAAGTGATGGATATCTCTTTTTGTACATGTTGCAATTAATCTCAGATATGGCTCAGTGTTCATGGATGGGGATTTAGGTGGCTAGTGGAGGTCAAAAGAATATTTCTTGAGTTACTTGATCACAAATTTTGATGTGTGTTGTTGGAATTAGACAATTCCAACTGCCCATCAGAATGCCCACATATCATGAATGGGTGTAAATGATTAGAAAGAGTAACAAGTTGCATATTGATGAAGATTCTAAATTTTTTAACGTATGTTCGGCCATCCCACACATCTGGCTTTGACAAATTAGGGGTTTACATTTAACATTTTATCTGGTGTATCACACTAGTTGGTTTTTATGATTTGCTGTATTTTTTTTTTTACTGTTGGTTTGGCTGGGTGGAATGCTAGTTTCTAAACTACTTGAGTTAAAACAATGCAATTCTTTGGCATTATCTTATTTGTCTTTTTTTTTTTAACATTGCACCATTTTGTTCCCCCTCATAAGTACTTAAAAGATGATCATGATACCTAATGATTTGGTGAATGAAATAAAGATCTGTAAAATATTTGTATTCAGCTGCTGCTAAATCTTGAGCATCTCTGAATCAATCAGAAAATATGTAAATTTCATTTTCATCATTCTGTATCATCTCCGTTAAAATACGTGTGGAAAAATCTGGAATAGCTTAAAAAAATATTCTTTCTAGATTCATGACACTTTTTTGTAAACATCTTTTGTAGGCATTGGTTGGTTTTATTAATGTCGTATTAGAGGCAACATTTGGGCTATTGGTGACAGACCTCGGTCAAGTTACTAGGACGACACTGGAGCTCCCCCCCCCCCCTCCTAACTTCCATGCCATGCCAACTGTTTGTGGGGAAGGACATGGACATATGAGTATATTTACTATTAGGAATGAAGCCTAACAAAAGTTGGTACTCATAGCACTCTGGAAGTATGCCAAAACTAAGACAATAAAGCATAAAGTAGGAGTTATAAATGAAACTAACCTACAGTTTATTGCAATCAAACAGTAAAATTTTTAATATGCAAGAAAATGTATCTAGTTTAATATTATACATGTTGGAAATAAATAATTCTGTTATTATTGCTATATTATTCTTAATGTTCTACATTCTATGCATACAATATATGGTTAAAACTATTAATTGTTTTCTAAAATGCTTTTATAAGAATTTGTATTGTATTAATGTGATATGCTTTTGAATTTTTCTCATTTAGCTAGTTTAACAGATATATGTCTGAAATATTTTCAGGACTTATGATGAACTAGACATCAGGCCAAAGAGAGGCTTAAACCTAATTATTGGATTAAATGGAAGTGGGAAATCTTCTATTATGTCAGCTATTTGTCTGGGTCTGGGTGGTAAACCACAGTTCACAGGCAGATCATTTCAGACATCAGATTTTATCAATTTCAAACATACTAAAGCTGAGATTGAAATTGAATTGTAAGTGTGAGGAATATTTCAAATTTCTTTTTTATAAACATTTCTAATTTATTTCTTGATAATGAGGTGTGTGATTCTAAATTATTTGAAATTTCTTTTTCTTCCCTACCATTCCTTCAGGTTTTTTTTTTTTATTTGCATTATTGTACATAAAATTATTTAGAAGCATTTTTGAGCTCTTTCTGATCAGTTTAATTTGAATTAGTTGGTAATTTTACTACTGACATTTTGATTAAATTAAAAACATATTAAAATATTTTATAATAAAATACATTTATTCTGCTTAACAAAAAGCTTTTGTTATGCTTAGGAAATTAAAGAATGCACGGTATAATTTTATACATAGTGAAGGAATAATTTAAGTATTTTGAATGATGATATAGTAAAATGATATAATATTCCAGTTTTTTTTTCTAAAAATAATATATTTTGCTCTCAATGTTATAAAATTATGACAATATTAAACAATGTTTTTAAAATTATGATACATTATTTTAAATTTGATATAGAAATAATCATGATATGAATTCATCATTTTTTATAATTTAGGTAAGCATTTATGGAAAAAATAACTTTTTATTTTTATTTTTTTATACACATTAAATCATTTCAAACTAAAAAATGAAATATTACTGGTAAATATATATGAATAATAAAATTATGCTCTTGAATTTAGATTATAAAATAATCTTACTACGATAAATATTTGTGATGATTTGCAGATTACTGTTTTGAAAAAGAAATGGGTGGAAGGAGGGATCTTATCATAATGTTTCCATATCAATTTGTATAAAAAGTTAGTACTTTAGTGTTACAATTGTCTTTTACAAAATCACTTGCTAGAATTTCAAATCTGGTAATTTTGTTGCAAAAGAGGTTTGTTGTGTGTTATTTGAGTAGTCACATGTTATAGTGGCTGAATTTTCTGGTTGATTGTTAATTTAAAATAATTATTTAATATTTTTTACAGGTATATTTCATGCCTTCTATTATATATTAGGAAAATTCATATAATTCAGATTTCTTAAATATTGAAACTAAATACTTTTTTTTAAATACAATGATTACAATGTTTGTACATATGACATTTATTATTTTTTCAATGGAGTTATTGTTACACTTATATATGAAGAAGGAATTTAAGATAAAGGAATGTGTAGCAGATATTGAACATAACAGTTTCTCTGAACTATGTTTTTTCAAATCTTTGCTGTAATGTTTTGTAAATGTTAAATTAACTTCATTTTTGACTAAATTATTGATATGTCTACATGTTAAAAATCTATTTGCAATCAAAGCTTGTAAGATTCTTTTTAAAAAAATTAAGTATTGTTTTGTCACATTTTTTCCTGCTGCATTTTTGTAGCAGCTGTTAATTTGTATTCATGCAGATTATTAACTATATTAATGCAATGCTTTGAAAGTTTTCGCAAAGTTATTATATACATTAAGTTTGTATGTAGTAAAATCTTGATCTTGGATTTTTTTTTTCTAGTTTAGTGACACTTCAGTGTTCTTCATAATCTCTTGCAACTTTATGATGCCTTTTCTTGTTGAATGCATTTGTTAAAGAGCAAGACGATAATTTGTGTTTTTCTTTTTGTATTCTTATTAATATTTGTAATTTTTGTTACTATTTGTAATATATGTAGTATGCTCAATTTGATCTTTTAATTTACACAATCAAAATTATGTTATCAAGACAATTTTAATTTTTTTGACAAGTTGCTATAATCTGCAAGTAACCAGAAATTGCAGTTTTATAGTAAGAGAAATGTTAACTTGTAGCTGTTATAATATAAATTTACCTTTCATAAATCTCATTTTTAGCAGAGCTCTGATGTAAATAAGAATTAAATTTATATTTAAATATTATAGTAAATTTATTATTGTTCTGAAAACATAACATTTTTCAGTTATGCTAATTTGTTATTGTTGAGGTTATATTGAGTTGGTTATTTAAGGGATTACAAAAAGCGTGTTTTAATATAGTTTCAAGCCACATATTAGGTAGAAGATTGTATATTGCTTTCCAGTAGCCAGTGTAAATTCTGTTATTATGAAATTTAATTAAAATTGAAAATTAATTGTTTATTCTCTTTAAAATTGGAAGAATTATTATTTTAAATATCCTAAGGATTTTAAACTTTTTATAAATTAATTATTATTATAAGTTTATTGATATTATATTGTTTTCAGTTTTAAATTAACTTTTCCTCTTTTTTTTTTTTTTTTTTTTTTTTTTTTTTTCCATCTCCTGTTTAACTTTTTGTAATAGTTGTTTTATGCATTGCCTGTTTTCCGGCAGCTTAGTTTTGCCCCACTAATTCAAACCGTAGTCGAATGATGAACTATCACCCCACTTTCTACATCCATGCCATGCTGTGAGGAATTAAGAGTCCCAAATGATTTAGTATGCATTAACCCCTCTATATGATGGATCTTTTTTTTTTTTTTTTTTTAGTGGAAATTAGATTTAGACAAGAGTCTTGACTAAAATATTGTTGGCCATAAGCTAGATGCTAGGACCACTTAGTTACAGTGGCAGTTTTTAGTGTTTGTTTTTTAAACTTATTTTTCATTAAAAAAGGTTTTGCTGAGCTATGCCATGGCCTAATTATTTTATATATTTTTTAACTGAAAATGGCAGTAAGATTCTGAATTGAAATTATCAGTAATTTATTCCATAGTTTATTGAAATTCTAAAGGTATTGTGGGAGGTTTTTTTTTCATTCATTTAGTTGTACTTTTTTTTCAAGGTAAATTTAAAAAGACTTCACACATCAGCAATACCTCCCTCACTTCCCCTAAAGAATCTTGTTAAAAATTCTAATTTATGATATGCATATCAGTGATGATTATAAACTATTATGCCCTTCATACGTATGATTAATTTACTTATCACTTAATTGTTACTATTTTTGTAGGTAGCAGCTGTTGTAAAAAAGTACAATATCGACATGGGAAATCTCTGCCAATTTTTACCCCAGGAAAAGGTAGCAGAATTTTCAAAAATGGATAAGAAACAAAGGCTTGAAAATATGATTAAAGCTGTAAGTTTTTATTTTATTTATGTTTTTCTTCATCTGTTTCTCTATTTCTATTCCTTTGTTCATTTTCTAATCAATTTAAGATCACAGATATGATTTACATGTTTTAAATGGTCCAAAATTTAACAAGATAACTGTCTTATAAATTTTCTTTATTCATAATGTAATATTAATTTATATTCAGCAAAAAGTTTTGCTTCAAATTACAATTTTTTTGAAATATATTGAAATTGGTTGACTTTGAAAATTTTGCTCTTAATTGTATGTATGCATTTTTGCTGATTAGGAAATATTAATTATCTGCATTATCTTTCTTGAATAATTAAGGAGGATGGGAGTTAAAATTCTTTTTTCTACTTAATACTAAATTTTTGACTATGGAATAAAGGATACTTTATATGTTGATTATTAAGTAAAATATTTGTAATAATTAGTATTTATAATTAAATTCTCCCTTTCGAATTTAAAGTCAAATATATATATATATATATGAATCATCATGGATACTGGTATGTTGTTAACAGTGAAATGAAACAAATAAATGGCAGTTGTTTAGGTTTAATTACTACAAGTGATTTATTCTATAGTGATAATATTTTGGGAGATATTTAAAGCAAATAAATTTTTATAATACTGTCCAACTATGACGAAAGAACCACATGTAGTGGCTGACTTTGCACCCCCAGTGATAGGGAAGAAAAAGGAGCATTAAATTATGCATACAGCTTATATAAGTCCTTTGAAACGGGACTCCCCTCCTCTGGGAAATTGTGCTTAGTCTGCTGAAAAAAGGGATGCCTGATGGTTACGCATGCAGTTTGAATGAAATATTCAGTATTTTTAAATGTGGAAGAAAAGATTTTGCATAATAAAATTGAAATAAAAAGAAAGATTATTTTACTTATCATCTTATATATAATTTTAAAAATTATTTCATTGTAGAAATTATATCTGAATATCAGAAATTTTTTTTACTGACACAGATTTTTTCTTAATATTTTGAATAGTTTGTATTGAATATGTAAAATTATTACTAACATAATCTGATAATTAATGGACAAAATAGCTTTTTCGTCACCTATATTCTTATTTGATATTTTTTGTACCTGAAAAACAATAGGATTCATTACTAACTTATGTAATCTATTGTTTTATCTAGATTGGTGAACCAAGTTTAGTTACAATGTTTGGAGATTTAAAAGACATGAGAAAAGAATTCTGTCATGTAGAAAAAGAAATAGAAATTCTGGAAAATGAAAAAGATTCTGAAGCAAAACTGAAAGAAATTCTTAAACCACATCTTCAGAGGCAAGAAGAACGAATACAATTGAAAGTAGATTTGGCACTTTTAAGGATTAAGAAATTGATTGCTGTAAGTGTTCTCCCTTTTTAACATATGCACTGGAAAATTTTTGCTATTTTCATTTAGTATTGATTAATAGTAATGGATTTTAATTTTTTTTTTTTTTTTGTATAAATTTACTCATTTTAGATCTTTTTAGCATGTATTCTGTTATAATTTTCTACTTTTTATATTTTGTGTATTGTAAAATTTGATTTTAAAGTTAGTAGTATCTTATAAATGCTGTTCATGTGTGATCATCTCAGATAGTATTATGTAACGATATTTATTTAATTAGAAGTCCAATAACTAAAGCATTTTTTTTCTAATATTTATTACAGGTATGTATGTTTTTTTTTTTTTTTTGTTAAGTTGGAGTGATTTTTATCAGCAGTAATTTCTAGAATTCTACTTCATTTTCATTGATGCTATGTTTTGATATGTATATTTCAATAATAAAATATGTTTTTTACGACCTAATTAATCTTAAATTATATCAACTGTTGCTTTTATAGGAGACTTTTTTAAAAAACACTGAATGCATAGTTCAGTTTAGAGGGTTAAATTTACTTAATGCACATGCTACTTTATTTAAAGGATGAAAGAGTATGCTTTTATTCAGTGTCGGTGAATGGTGACTGCTTAATATATCACTATTCTGTAATTATTAGAGATAAAATGGTTTGAAAAAATGTATTAATAAAAAATTAGTTTTACATTAAAACCATAGTGAAGTATAACTTTTGTTTCATACACTGAAAAATTTAATATACTTTTATAAATCAAATGCAAAAATAAAAAAAATTTAATGATCCTGAGACTCAATTTTCATGCTTGTACAAAAGAAAAACTTTATTAATATTTGTCAAATTCTTACAGTGAACAAATAAATGGAGTCAATTCAATCAAAATTATATAAATAAAAATTCAACATAAGACAGACATATACCCAGGATGAGTCTTGACTTATTAAAAAAGAATGTGAATAAAGGTGGTTACTTTTAATTTACGAAAGACATTTGGAACTTTATATGCATATTAAATTTTCTGCTATTAAGTTTTAATTGAATAAAGAATTATGAATAAAGTAAATAAAATTACACGGTATTTGGTGTATATATAATCCTGTCACTGTGTAACTTAATGTATGTTATAAAAGTGTTTTTGAGACCTTATGTCTATAAGTGCAATGATGTATTTTTGTAATTAAATATTTTTTGTTATTACATGTATGTTATTTTAAAAAATATAATGATTTTTATTTATTGTACTTTCAGTATGATTATTTGAATTAAACATCTATAATTAGTTCATATTTTATAATCTTCACCTTGAATAATCAATATATTCTTTAAAAAAAGTTAGTTTTAATATTTTGTTTGATTTTTCAATATCAAATGAAACTTTTTTCATTTTGAATAAAAAAATCTGAAATTATTTTCTTAATTATAAAGTAATATATTTGAAGTCTAATGAGAATTATCTTTTATTTTATAGCAATACAATAAACTTCAGCACCTGGCTGTGCAGTTAAAAAAAATAAGAAAAAGTATGAAAGCAGAAATTTCAGGCATAAGCACAGCATTATCTTCATTGCGTAGTGAAAAGGATAGTCTTTTTTATCAGTATAATAGTTATCGTCTTGAAATCAATGATGCAGTTTGTATATTTTATTATTTCATTCTTCTCAATCAGCTCACTTCTTAACATTTTATAATAATTAGTAATAAAATTAATTCATATTGTAAAATGATCCAATTTAGCTAATGAATTGTTAAATTGATGATGGTCTTTTTGTGTTCAATTAACAATCCTATTATGTGTATTTTTTTTATGATTGCATGATTTTCAATATTAACTTTTTAAACCTATATTATTTAATTTATAATATTGGTAATTTTTTACCTGAATTGTTATAATATATTTATTCATTATATAAAATTTATTTGACACTTCAGTTGCAAGGATTTTTGGCTTTCAGTTTTTATTAAATGTTCTGTTCAACTATACATAGTTAATAGTTTTATCTAAGTAGTGATTATAATTATTTTTTCATTCAGTTAGTATAATTCATGATGGGAATTTTTATTCCGTTATGAAATAGAGTAATAAGTGAGTATGCATTAAAAAAAAACTTTTTATAATTACATGATGTTTGAAATGCATAAACGTAATTCCCCTTCCTCCCAATATCTATTTATCTAGAAGTTTTTTTTTTATCCATTAATTTATTTAGGAAAATATTGTTTGATTAGTACTTTTTTTAACCTTGCCTCAGATTAAATTTAAATTGAGACTACTTATTTTTAGACACAGAGAATTTCTTATTTGGTTGAGACATTATCAAAACACTCTGATCGCTTAAGGATGCTACATGGAGAGGTATTGTTCCATTTAACACTTCATTATATTTCAGTATTACAAATATTTTAAATTTCATATATTTTTCACTTTATCCGTTTCTCTCCTTTGAAATTAAGATGCATGCAAGCATTTCTGATCTCTATTGATTTTTGTTTCATAATCAACATTCATGAGTTTTTGAAGGAATTTCTCAAGCAGGCAGTGAAATGCAAAAAAAAAAAAAAAAAAAAAGCAAGGAATAAAATAAAATAAAAAGTGTCCAAATTGGCATAAAAGTTGAGTTTTTGAATTTTTCTAAACAAGCAAAATTAAATTGTTATGCTCTTTCTACAGATACAAAATATTAATACTTAACATGTGAATAAAAATACTTTGAAACATTCTTTACAATTTTCTTTTAAAAAAAATTATTATCTATGCATATTTTTTGTATTTGTTGCCTATTTTCAACTTTATAATTTGGGTTTAAATATTTATTGAAATTTTGTCTTTTTATTATTGTGAAAAAGTTTTAAAAATGTGTAATTTAGTATATTTATATTCTGTTTCTTTTCATCTTTTCAGGTAGATAATGCCAAAATAAACTTACGAAATCAAATTACAAAGAAAGAAGAACAAAAAGCCAAGTAAGTTACTTTAAATTTATTTTTCAAAGTTTGTATTTGGACAGGGTTTCAGCTTAGAATAGTGTATAAAGAATGTTAAACATTTTTTTAAAAATTAGTTAATTATGAAAGTAGAATATTATTTTAAATACAGAAGTTATGAAAATGAAATATTTTAAATATTGAAGATATGAAAATATGTTATAATTTTAAATATAGGAGTTATTAAAATGAATAGTTGTCATGCACACACAACAGTAATTTTTTAAATAATTACATGAATAATATTTTGTTAAATATTTTAGCGATTTAGAAATTTTTGATATTGTTTTACAGATTTTCATGAATTTGCTTTTGGGGAATTTTTTTCACTTTTCTAATTGATTTCTTTTTTATATCACAAATATAGAAAAATGTAAATTATTTTATTGATATCGATTTATTGATGATAAAATTTTTTACATTTTTGTTTATGTCTACATCCAAATAAATATAAGTGGTAAGATATTTTTGGGTGTGATTGTGCTAATTAATATTTCTTTACATATTCAGGTTTTTGTTGCTTCATATGTTTCACATCTCAGATTAATCTAGAAACTGCATTTAGTTAGCATTTTTTCCCCTTCAAAATTGTGTATTAAATCTTAAATGTATTTTTCTATGACTGTTATAGTTATTTAATATAGATTTTAATGTATGACTATAATTTTTGTCAATTTTTTTTTGTATATATGTATTGAAGTGTTTTATTTCACTTTTTTAAGTTTAAGTTACTTGAACTGTAGATTAGTTTTTTTTCTTACCAAGATAAGTTTTGTCTTTCTCAGATAAAAGCAACATGTGCCTTGCACATTATTTTGTTTCATTGTGAAAAAGTTAATTCCAAAATTAAAAGTTGTCTCTTAGTAGTATATAATTTTGATTATTTTTAGAATTTCTGATTTTTGTGTTTTAGACTAACAGAGTTAATCAGTAAAATCAAAGGCTTGCAAGGAGAATTAAATGGAAGAGAAAGTTCAAAAGGAGAAATGGAAGTAAGTGTTCTATTCTCTTTGTATTGATTGATTTCATAGTATATTCTTTCTTCAAAATAAATTAAAAATAAATGATTTAACTTGTAAAATTATTCACTTTTAAAATAATTTAAGAACTTGAATTTATGGAGAGTAAATTTAATGTTTAAAATTGATATATTATCTAAAATAGGCTAATTTAGGCAATGTAAAAATGAAATATAGCTAACAAATGTAGACAATCACGCACAGTTTTTTAAACTGTTATTTTAGCTTAATTCACTTAACCCACAAAACTGTACCCTTAGCAATACTTTTTTTTTTTTAAAGTTAATATATAGATAATAATTCAAAAAGCAGAATGTGTTATATTGAAATTCAATATTTTTTTCAAATTGTTACTTTGTGTTATGCAGTTAACTATAAATAAATAAAAAAATTATAAAAATATTTAATCTTTTAGCAAAGTTTGATCATAAAATTTTGTAATAACTGCGAATGTAATTTTAATAAAGACATTTGTTAATTATTATTGAACATGTACATCATTATTGGTAAATCAGCATTGTGTTTGTTCCCTTAGCACTCGTGACAATATCTTAATAATAATCTTACATGGTGTAAGAGTTTTGAATTTTTTGGGTATATACTTTGCAATTTTTTGATGGTATTCTTTTTCTTGATGCTAATTTTCCCTGTTTTTTACAACGTTTTTCTGAATTTCACTTGGTGTGTGTGTGTGTGTGTGTCATCAAATTTTCGATCGTTAATTTAACCAACTTCCCATCAAGCTAGAGCTTTGAAATTTTGGGAATCGTTCGTATTCGCCTAACAATGCAATATTTACACGTTTGCGACAAGTTTTAACTAATATTTCAATAATTTTAATAAGTCAAAATATTCTTTCCTCTAGGCGCTTTTAGGATTGCGGGAAAAATTTCTTTCCCCCTCTGGGAGCACCGGGCACTCCCCGCACCGCATGAGGTTATCGTAAACCTTTTGTACTCGCAAAGGGGAGATACTATCTCCCCTTTACAATCTCCGAGATAGTAAGGGTTGCTGACTTTTAGTCAGTAATCATTCGCAAGAAAGAAAGTTTCCAATATTTGGCGTCATGTCTTATCACAATAATTTTTTCTGAATTCTGGTTCCCATTTTTTTTAATAGAATGACTTACAAACTTTCAAATGCATGTTTTGATTTTATGAGTATTATGAATTTTTTAATACTGTCACAAATGTCTCTTTTTAAGTGAATTTTAAAGTTAAAAATAACTAACAGTTTTAACTAATATTTCAATAATTTTCTCTAATAAACTTTGCCACTATATAAAAACGTTGTTTTTAAAAACGTTGGTTTTGATATCGAATTATAATTAAATACATTCTAGTTATGTTCACATTCTGATTCTTAAAAATTCTTGATTTATGTCTCAATACATTTACTTTGGTCTAATAGCTTAAATTATAATTTCCTATTTTTATGAAATATTAAAAACCATAAGGTTTTCACACTCATTCGTAGACTTACATGGCATATGAGAATTATTTATTTTATACAAAATATTTTTTCAAGTTATTTCCCATGTGTTTTTTTAAGTAGATTACATCAGAGAGGTGTAATGAACTTCCAAGAAAAGTAATTGTTTTGTTGAAATGAATAAGTTTTTCTTGAACTACAAGCTCATTTAATCTTTAAGTCATTCATTTAAATCTGTTTAGTTAATCTAACAAATTATGAATATTAAAACTTTTCATTGAGTTATATATTTCATAAGTGTAAGGTGGTAAAATAATATATTGGATGGGGATGATTTAGTTGCATTCTCCAAGTTTTCTTCAAAAGAATTTTCCTACCACGTACATTTTTAATGGTATTTTTGAAATTGAATATATTAGTGGCAAAGTTCTAGTTATTTTCTTACATAATCTAATTTTATTATGCTGGTTTGAATGTTTCTCCCCGTGTAAATGATAGTTCTAGTAAAAATTACAGTACATTTGAATTGTTTTTTGTATTGGTTAAGCTCACATTTATTCTGTTTTAGTCGACTTAAATGGATTAAAATAATTTGGATTTGATCATGTTTTTTTAATGATCTATGAAAAGCTGTTATAAATTAAGTTATTTTATTCTCTAAATGACAAAATTCAAAGCAGTTAAATAATTTGTGAATTTCATATATGCTTAATAAGTTTTTTACTTGTATATTAAGCAAGATTTTTTTTATGGATGCTTTTAATGACTTTTTAATACTTATTTTACATTTTAAAACAGTTTTTTTTAGCAACTTTCTTAAACTAAAATGCTCTTTTTTTATCGTTTTGTTTTGATAGTGGTATTAATTTATTTTTAATTCTTGCAAACTTTTTGAAATTGTGAGAAGATTAAATTAAACCAAAAAAAAATATTTTGCTGTGGGGCAAAGTTTAATTAATTTCACTTTGTTTCAGAGTATAGAGTTTTTTTTTCAGGGAGTTCATAATATCTTAAATTATCTCATTGTAAAAAGATTTTTAGTAATTATTTAAATCTGTTGAAATATTGTCCAACATTTGATCTTGACAATATTTCAAGAAAAGTAACTGAATCATGTAAACACTTTTTGTAAATTTGTATTATTTTTCTGATTATATATTTTGTTGGTCCGGTGCATTGCTGCTCTTGTTACACCTTGCTTTTGAAATGGCAATAATTATTACAGGTTTTTTTCCTAAATATCTTACTTTATTTTACACTCAAATCAAGACCACAAGTATCTTTATTCAAAGTTATTTTAGTAATGAAGTATTTAAATAATCAATGGATTCTACCCTTCAGAATTATATATCGCTTTTAGACAATATATTAATTTACACTTTGTATTGATACTGGTGGTACTGTATGTAAATGAAAAAAGAGATTTTTTCTAATAGACATAGAATATTTTTAATTATGAAATTTGAAGTTTCTTAAATTTAGCCTTGTTATAAATAAATTCTCACTCTTGGGGCTAATCCTCTCGGGATGAGTGTACCAAATTCACATCTATTGCGATTGTCGTTTACAGCCAAACATACGAAATATGCATCAGTGGAGAATGAGTTCAGGTGCTGAGCGATGCTGATTTGCATTTTAAGGTGGGGCATTTTTCTAAAAATCTCTAAATGGTGCCCTGTGTCCATTACTTTTGTACAAAATATAATTTTAAGATCTGGAACTTTAGTTTGATTACTGTTTGTTTTAATTCAGCATTTTACTCACCAGCTGTTGTGGGGAATAGTAGGGTAAGTAAACAAAACAAATGTAAATGCAATGTAAGCAAACTTAACTCAGCACTTTTACCTGTTCAGGACCGTGACCATGTATATGTGATAGCACGATTCTCCCTTCACAGTGTTATCGTATCGCAAGCTGAAATGAAGAAATCTCAACCTGTAAAGTTTTTGGATTACACTCTGCTGATATGACGTCATCCCACACATGTGGCAATGAGGAATCAGGAATTTGCATTCAATTTTATTTTTTGTTGCATCATATGAGGTTTATTTTTTTGATTGGATACTGATTCTTAACTGTCAAATTGACTGTAAAACAATACAGATTCCTGATGTATACAAAGGGATGAATAGAGTTACTATGAGGTGGCTGATACTGAGTTAGATTCCTGTAATGTTACTATTATGTTGCAGATGCTGATTATGATCCTTGTGATGTTCTTGTTTTAATAATATGAAGTTAATATGCTGGTGATGTATGGCTAATATAGTTTGATCGTGTTGTTTTGTTATCGTTTAAATGTAAATAAACCCATTTTTTAAATATGAGTGTCTGTCTCACTCTCCTTTAAGTAATTTGTGGCTTAAGTATTATCAAAGGCTAACTCAGGCCTGTCACACAGTGTCGTGTTTGGGATGGGTGTTTGCGTGCCACTGGGCCCATGATCACACCTCAAATTGGATCGTTTATTTGAAATTTTAATGGTCATTAGGTGGCGGTTGAAGCCCATTGTATTTTCAAATATTGTTCCACAGAGTGTTAAGCAAACTTCAATTACCTCTTTTTTTTTTTTTTTAATGCTGGATTAAGGGAATTTGAGTTTCATAAACTTTAAAAGTTTTAGGTATAATTTTATAATTTTACGAGGGTTATTCAGAAAGTAGGGAGCGTTTCCGTCTGATGTCGCTAGGTGCGCGCCGATCACGTATATTTTGGTGTCTGCGTGCTCGGCATCCAGCCATCACAATGGGAACATTTCCATGCTGACCGTTTTTTCGATATTCAAATTTAAAATGTGTGCTGCAATTGAAAATCCCGCCAGTTGTGAGGTGCGGTCTGTGATACGGTTTTTGTTGGCAAAAAAACCTAAAACCTATGGAAATTTATCAACAAGTTTGTGAAGTGTACGGAAACAATGTAATGAATGAAAGTTCAATCCGGAAATGGTGTATTCAGTTTAAAAATGGCCGAACTAACATTCACGATGAAGAGAAGAGTGGACGCCCTTGCATTGTGACTGACAAACTGGTCATTTAAGTTGATGAAAAGATTCGGGAAAACCACTGTTTCACAATAATGGAGCTTTCGCTTAGTTTTCCACAAGTTTCACGGACTTTGTTGTTTGAAATTGTCACACAAAAGCTAGGCTACCGCAAATTTTGTGCAAGATGGGTGTCGAAATTGCTTGCAGACCACCATAAAGGCCAGCGAATGGGAGCAGCTTTGACATTTCTGGAGGCCTACGACAGACATGGTGATTCATTACTGGATCGAATCGTAACTGGTGACAAGATATGGGTGAGACATGTGAATTGCGAGACAAAATTACATTCCATTCAGTGGGGTCACACTGTTGGCCTACATGAGAACGCCTTTGATAATTAATTTAAAGCCACAAACAGAGAAAGTCAAACTCTAATAATTTAAAATTATAAATTTATTTACACGATTATATATACATATTTACAACACTCTTTATTAATAACATCACTTTCTAAACCGAAAATTCCAACATCATAGTGATGGTCTCATTCAACATAGCCAAAGTCTAAGAAGAAGCAAATCAGTACACTCAGATCTCCTTTATATATACTCCGGAATCTGCATCCGACACCGTCAACTCGACAGTTAAAAATCGGCATCCAATGAAAAACAACTTCATATTGACGTAATAGAAAAAAACACCGTCGAATGCAAATTCCCGATTCCATTGCCAGATGCGTGGGATGACGTCATATCGGCAACACGTAATTCCACGTGATTATCGCGATATGACAACACACTTGTTGTCATATCGCGGTAATCAGGGAATTACGTTTTCCGATATGACGTCATCCCACGCTAATGGAATCGAATTTGCATTCTATCGTAAGCTTTTTTTTTCATTACGCCAATATGAAGTTGTTTTTCATTGATGCCGCATTTAACCTGTCGAAGTTGACGTGTCGATGCAGACTCGAAGTATATAAAGGAGCTCTATGCTGATTTGAAAGGTGACTGGACTGATCGACGCTGCTTCTTGAAGCTTGACTTGGATGGCTGCAAGAGTCTTTGGCTGTTATAGAAGCTCTTTTGGATGCTCGTAGACAGCTGTTTCTATGCCAAATCAAACTGGGGGCTTCGGTTTTTTTTGAATGATCGATGAGACATCGTTATATGTTGGAGCTTCGGTTAGTGAATTATTATATTGTAAATAATGTAAATAAATAATCTGGTAAAATAAATATATAGATTTTAAAAATATTAGAATTTATCTTCTGTTGATGTGGCATTGTATTAATTAAATTATCAAAGGCACTATAAGGAAGGTCGACAATGGTTATGCAATGACAAGAACTGAGCCTGCATTTAATATTTTTTAAAATAATAAAGCCACATTAACAGAGTAAAGTTTGGAATCAATCACTATTAAAATGGCTTTGCTGACATATCAGATTGATGCTTTGAACGTATCAAATTATGCTACCTGGAAAGAGGACGTCAAGGTTCTGTTGATGGAGAAAGATCTATGGCAGTTTGTTGTTCAGCACAAGTCTAGCGATGTCGATGCCTCCGCCAAGAAAGAAGTCAAAGAAGATCCAGAATGTGCAGCAAAGAAGATACGAGCTTACTCCCTCATCTACCTAAATGTACAGAAGGAGTTTCGCCCGCTACTTAGCGGCATGGAAGACCCAAGAGATGCATGGGAGAAGATCATGACACATTTCGAGCCAAGTTCAAGAGCCAGAATTGTGGAGCTGACGGATGCGTTTTTCAGCTGTCATCTCAATCCCGGAGAAGGAATCAACCTATATGGTGCGAGATTGAAGACTATCATACAGCAGTTGTCCGAAGCCGGTCGACCAATTTCGGAATGGTTGCAGCCATTCCAATTGATTAGACGACTACCTGATGAATACCGTGGAATTGTCCAGTTAATTTATCGTTTTGAGGACTCTAAGTTTACCTTTCAAAATGTTTTGAATGAATTGTTGTCAGAGGAAGCCCGACTAAAACTGTTTTGTAAACAGGATAATGTAAGTAGCAATTTTGAACATGCTATGGAAGGTATTAGTGTGAAACCTAATTTTATTAAAAGTAAAGTTAAAAGTAAAGATCAGCAAAAGGGGAATTTAAATAGTCAGCCAGAAAATCCCAATAATAAACCAAATGTAAAGTGTTTTAATTGTGGGAAAATGGGCCATTTTGCTAGAAACTGTAGGATTAAGATTAGGAATCAGGCTAAGGTAAGAGCTAACCCCAATGTTAGTTTTTTGGCAGAAGCCAGTTTGGGAACAAATAATGACAATACTGCATGGGTATTTGATACCGCTGCAAGCTCTCACTTCTGTAACAATCGTGATCTGTTTACAACATTTCAACAGACTTCTGGGGTAGAAATGAAAGCTGCAATTAACGGGATGACCTGTGAAGTTCTCGGTAAAGGGAATGTAACTTTTGATTGTAAAAATCAAAGAGGGACTCAAACGGTTACTCTAACCGATGTTTTGTATTCACCCAGGCTTCGACATAATTTGATGGCGGGCCACCGCATTGAGGCGAGTGGATCCTATTTCGTAGGGAAGAATGGGCGAATAGACATTTTTTCTAAAGAGGGTAGAAAGCTGTTTTCGGCCAAACGAAATAATGGTCTTTATTATGTGTTAGCTGATTATCCGAAAATGGATAAAAAGCGTAATTATAAGCAGGAAGATTATCCGAACATGGGTAAAAAGCGTAATTATAAGCAGGAAGATTATCCGAAAATGGGTAAAAAGCGTAATTATAAGCAGGAAGATTATCAGAAAATGGGTAAAGAGCGTAATTATAAACGGGAAGAAATAAATCAGATCTCTTCGGAGAACAGTCTTGAATTATGGCATAAACGTTATTGTCATATTAATAAGGATTATATTTTGAAGACTGTAAAGAATGTTAGAGGATTGCCCGCATTGAAAGATCAAGAATTAAACTGCGAGCCGTGTTTAATTGGAAAAGCTAAAAGGGTTTCATTTAAACCAATTGGAAAGATTAGATTGCGGAAACCTTTAGAACTTTTACATCTGGATGTGGCGGGTCCGATCCAAACTACATCAAGAGGCGGCAATCGATATTTTTTAACTATCATAGATGATTTTTCTAGAAAAGTTTATATATACTTACTGAGGGAAAAATCGGAAGTTTTCAGTAGTTTTATAAAATTTAAAAACAGAGCCGAAAGATTTACCGGTAACAAAATTATTAATATTCGTACTGATAACGGGATGGAATTCTGTCTAGGGGATTCTGAAAGGTTCTTAGAACATAAAGGTATCAAACATGAAAGAACGAATGTATATACCCCAGAACAGAATGGAGTTGCTGAATGCTTTAATTTAACAGCAATGGATGCAGTATGAACTATGCTAAGGGATTCGAAATTAGGAGAGGAAAATTGGGGTGAGGCAGTGCTATGCTTTACATACGTTTGGAATCGAGTAACGCATAAGCATTCCGAGAAAACCCCGTTTGAATTGTATGGTGGAAGGGTTCCAACCGTACGACATTTAAGAACTTTCAGATCAACAGTTTATGTAGGGATACCAAAGCAACAGCGTAGAAAGCTAGATATGCATGCTAAAAAGGAATATTATTAGGGTATGCTCTTCGTAGCTGAGGATATCGCGTTTTAATTCCTGAAAAGAATAAAATAATCGAAACCATAAATCTGTATCTGCTGGGAATTGTTGGACCTACCCTGGATGTGTAGAATGTTACTGGGGAGGCTGTCCGCAGTGAAGGGTAACTGTTGGTCTACCTAAATTGGGCTTTGATAATTAATGATGATGCCACATGCAGAGTAAGACAGGCACTGATATTTTAAAATGTAATTTTATCTACAGGATATTTACAAGACTCTAATCAATATCATTACTCTTTAAACCAAAGGCTACAGTATCACAGTCAAGTCTTACTACAATCATAACGATGGTCTCATCAAACACAGCGAAGGTCTCATTATATATATGTATATATACGGAATCTGCATTCGACACCGTCAACCCGACAGTTAAGAATCGTCATCCAATGAAAAAAATAACTTCGTATGACGTAACTAAAAAAATACCGTCAAAATGCAAATTCCCATTGTCAGATGCGTGGGATGATGTCATATCGGCAACACGTAATTCCAAGTGAGTGAGTGATTGTAGGTTTTAATGGTGTGAGAGCCATAAGTAGGCTATGCTTCACACGTAATTCCAAAACATTATCATTTGAGATAACCGCGATATGATAACAATAACAAGCTGGGGAGCTGAACATTGCTATGTAATAATTGTGGTTGTACTTAGTATGTGTTTTGTTCCTGTATCTGTGTTATTTAATTGTTCAAATGCTGTATATCTGTTATTGTCCAAATTGAACTACCCGTGTGTTGTCTTGAGGACTCAAGAATAAATAATCATTTGTTATCCTCCGAGTTGGACTTGATTTTCACTCCCTGCACACTCCCGTGCCGAGGAAAAGAATTTTTTCGTGACTCAATATTATACATCATTAAACATATGAAATTATGTGAATGACTTTTGTTTCTCAATTTTGTTCATTTTTTCTGCTACAACATATTAGTACATTGGTAAGACTCATGATTAAGATTACAGAATGCAGTGGTCATAATTTTCGTCTGTTAAGGTAAAAACCTGAACAAAATTTTGTGCAGCTCAATCCAACATTTCACTTATCTTCGAACTATAAGCAAACATTACAATATGATTACTTTGAATTTTTTTAGTAAAAATTAAATAAGTTAAATTTCCGAGGAGGGGGGGGATCATGTTTTGTTTCAAATTAATACAAAATAGAACATCATTTTCTAATTTTTTCAGCATATTGTAAAAATAAAGTATCTTTGATAATATCTCAGTATAAATATTTTTTAAACATATTTGCATATTTAAAATAAAAAAATAAATTAAAGTAATTGCTGGTGAAAAAGAGTTTGAAATCATTTTTATGTCATTAAAGATTTTGTGAATTTTAAGCAAATGTATTTAATATTTTTACAGAAAACAAAATCTGCTTCAAATGCTTTAATATGCATGTTATACTTTTGTTTACAAAACACTTAAAAATAATATGTAAATATTTATTTTAATTTGCTGTACCTGCAAACATTAAATATTATGCATTAACTTGTTTAATTTATTTTGTATGCTTTTTAAATAAAAAGCACTAATTAATAAAATTACACATGAAATATATATTAAGCAATTAAGTTCATATTCTATTAATATTCATTTTTCTTATTGACCATAATAAGAATCAAAATAAAAAGAATATTTTCATAAATTCATTGTAAATATCATTCTTAGATTTGATCAAATTTGAATTAGATGCAATGTTAAATATTGCAACAATGTATATATATATAGAAACCTGTTGTAGAAAATATTTTCGAGCAATTAGTCTTACTATTATAAGTGCTAAAATACATGTTGACTCGAACATATTCTGTGCAAGAATTATGAATGGAAAGGAAAATTTTAAAATTATGTACATTTATGTAAATGCAAGAATTTTCGAATTATTTTCTTAATTTTAAAGCCACAAGGAAAGGAAATTGGGGGGGGGGGGGAACGAGTTTTGATCAGATTTGGATGTAAAAATTGATTATTAAATAGCTTGAAAAGAACTAAAGAGCTGCTGAAAAGGATTGTTCCAATTTGGACATGTTTCACTACAATTTTACTATATATTTTTTTTTATTTATTTATTTTTACAATTTCATTTCAGGCTCAATCTAATCAACATACAACAAAATTGGAAAAAATCAGTTGTGAATTATCAGCTCTGGAAGGAGAAATGGAAAGTATTAACATGGAAAAAAATAGAAATGAGTCCATAACAAAAAGTAAGTATTTATATGCATTGTTTATAGCAATATGTTTTCCTTCCAACTAATGTTAGAAGTTTTTAGTTTCAAAGTTTAGATTTGCTTTGAATGAAAGTTTGGAAGATATTATTTATTTAAAATATGTTTTAATTGCTGAATTGACACTTGAAGGCTTTATTTTTATTGTTCTGTTTTAATAAATTAATAGTATCGTTTGTGTCAAAAGTTTTAAGCAGTTATAAATAAAAATAAGTATACTGGTGCTTAAAATTTAGAGAACAGAAAACAAAACTGATAGAATACTGAACAGAAGGTAAAACAAATGCTTCCAAACAAAGATGCAAATGTTAAGAGTCAATTACATAATCGTGTGTGTGTGTGGTCTGTGCATTCGTAGGAAACTGCTTTGTAAAGCACCTTGCCAATTTCTGCGCTTCACTCATTTACACACCTTGTGGACTTCCTCAATGGGTTTTTTTTTTTTTTTTTTTAACATTACCCAATGAAATTTAAAAAGAAGTAGTTAAAACGAGTAGCCTTCAACCTTTCAATAATGAAATGAATTTTTTGGGCTGCTTTTGGCAGATCAGTCTGAAGTATAACTTGGGAAAAACTTTAATGTAATGCCCAACATTGTGTGCAGCTTATAAAGATAGTTTATTGAGACCAGATCCATAGAGAGGAGACCTGGACAGGGTTGTCCAAGAGCTTCAATGACCAATGAAGATTGATATTTATATGTTACAATGAGGTATAACAGGAGTGCAAGGGCTTCTCATCTGTTCCATGAGTTTCATGCAGAAAAAGCAGCCCATGTTTCAAGAATCACTGTTCCTAGAAGACTATATTAGAAATATTTGTTTGAAAGAAGACCTTTGATGTTTGCATCCAGCTCACTTCTGTATACAGAATAATGGGATTCAGGGATTAGTAGTGGAGCTCTATTCTATTCACTGATGAGTCTAGATTTAGCCTAACCACTAATTCAGAATGTACATTTATCTGCATGGAACCAGGGGTATATTACATGTTATGCAGTATCCATCTTAGAGACTGGTATGGCAATGTAGATTTGATAGTCTGAGCAGACATCATGTTAGATGGATGCACAGAACTCCATGTCTTTGACAAAATCTCTAATACTGTTTTAAAGTATAGGGCTGAAATTTTGTCCTTACATTTGTCATTTCAAGGGAGCAGTTGACCCACATTTCATTTTTATGGATGGCAAATTTATTATGAAACAATTAGATTTAGATTTGAATAACAAGATGGTGTTAGAATGGAACAATTAAGAAAAATATGAGAACACACGGTCTTTTATCAAGGGCTAAGAAAGGAATTGGAGGGTGTATCCACATTTCAGAGATTGATAAAAGTTTATTTACAAAATGGGAAAAAAACCTAGCTGGAAAAGTACTTCATAAGTAATGGATTGGGGGAATTTGTTGGGAGAATGGGTATTTGATTCTTAGTTTTTAATGGAACTAAAAATAAAATACCCATTCTCCCTTTTTTTCAGACTTATGGAAAGCTTGTAAAACTGAAAAATTATTAGCTGCGAAATTCAAACATTTCAAGGTTAATCACAGTTATAACATTGTGGATCTGATGATTGGTGTGCATATACAAAAAAGTTGAAAGACTGTGACTTGGCTAAATGGTGTAACAAATAGCTTCGGGGAATAGTACCACCTCTTAGATTCTTATATGGATGAATTTATGTGGTATCAGATTTACATGAAAATCACTCTTTTGCTGCTGTCATGAAAGAAATTAGGCATTTTTTGACTTCTGAAGCAATAGATGTAAGTTCAGTTGGGATTGCACCAACTTTCATTATTGATGGCAATTGCACCAACAGTTCGACAAAGAATTTCAACTTTCTACATCAATAGAATTATATGCTAACATTGATTTTCTTTCACTTTGGAACCATTCTTTAAAATTAAGAAATAATTTCTTATGGATTGATGATGAAGAAAAGCAATGTTTTTCAGACAGAGTATTATAAATGTCAATAACCATCAGTGTTTTTTTAAAATAAACAGAAAATATATGATTTTATATATTTTTTCTACTTGAATATTAATTATTTTTATTTTTTGAGTTTCATATAAAGAAGTATTATGACCTTTTTACACTTATAGAATTTTTAGTTGCCAAGATATTTATAGCTAAATCCTAATATTCATTGGTATAGTTCATAATCAGAATAAATACTAATAAAGTGGCATATTATGAAATAAAACTAGTATTTTGTTGGCAAACATGACTGATAGCATTAGTCTGAAAAATGAAATCTGCAAAGAAAGGGCTTGCATCTTTTAACATATATTTGTATATATGTATAATTGATTGATAAGGCATCAAAGGTCATTATCCCTTTATACTTCTAATATGAGTAATTACTAAATACTGATGCTTTTGTCAGTTAATAGTACAGTTAACACATCATTTGCATTTTACTTCTTGAATACATTGCATGCAATAAATTCTTATATTTCTATCACAAATGATATAAGATGTCATTACATCGATTTGAGATAAGGTGAAATAACACTAGTTATCTGTTTATATCATGATATGCAGGTTTTTCACATAGATTTTTGTGAGATAATAAAAAAATCTATTACAAATAAAATTACTTAAAATGTAATAATATGAAAGAAATGTGAACAACTAACATTAATTTTATTTCTTCTTTATAACAACCATGTGTAGGTGAGTGTCAGAAATCAAGGTAGGGCAAATAAGAGATTCCTGAAGAAAAAAAGGACTTGCAAAAGAAATTTTTTAATAATCTCCCATAAGGATGATGTGCTGTATCTGTAAGGGTAACTTTTGACTGATCACCTGACAACTATTATACTTTTGTCTCTCTCTTGAGACATTTTTGGTGGCCGTGGTAGCCTAGTGATTAAAGCATCAGACTTGTGGCTGGCAGTTTCATTGAGTCGTGAGTTTGAGCCGTGATGCCACAAAAACCCACCATGTAGATGGGGCTGAAGCAGGTTAAATCTGTTTAGACCTAAAGTCCTCTTGTTGGCGTGGTGTAGAAGTTTGGAGAAAGGGTGCCAGCTCAGGTGTCGTCCTTGTCACTTGACCAAGTTTCAAAATTGCAACATCTGTCCCCAATAGCCCTCGTTTTGCTTCTAGTGCGATGTTAATAAAAATCAAACCAAAGTGAGACATTTTTGAGAGCTTTTCATACACCTTTGAGAAGATCATCACAAAAGGTGCAATGGCATCACCAAAATTACTCCTGTATCCCTGAGAGTCACCTGAACATAAAAAAAGAAAGAGACTATTTGCAAGCCAAGCTTGCTCCAAATCATTAAAACTTATTTCAAAACAAATTGGTTTTAAATTATGTTATAATATGAAGATCATCATTGAAGCATTTTAATTGTCTAATTCTGTATGGGAATTTTTGACAGAGACTTGGTAAACAATTCTTCAAAATTTGCCTTTGTATTAATATATCTTAATTAGAATAAATTTTATTTAAAAAAGTTTCTTAGAAAATGATATTTAATATTAATATGTTTTGTTATTTTATTTGTTTTGTACAGAATTTGAATCGAGGACTTTGAAAAGTTAATATTGCTTCGTGATTATCACAATATACATTTAAAATATACATTTATTGTAATAGAACTTTTAAATTCATTTAATATTTGTTTAATATCCAGATTTATTCTTTAGCGGCTTCTGTTAATTATATGTATTCAGCATCCATATTTGACAGGTTGACATATTTCTGATTAAACATATGTCAAAATATTGGAGAATCATCGATTAATAGTTTAAATCTTCTATCTCTCTCATTCCTACTAGAAGGCTAATTTGCATCCCTAAATTAAAAACTGATATTTTAGATAAATATAGCTAGTAAGAATATGTTTGTTGTATGTATCCCAATAGCTTTAACAGAGTATTTTAGTGGTGTAAACCTGGATTTGATTGAAACAGAGATAATACAGGGTGTTTATAAAATGTCGGACACATTTTGATGTTTAATAACTCATGAAATAATGAAGATTGATTAAAATTAATAACATAATATTTAGATAAACTCAAAAGTTTCATGCCTCTATCTTCCTTAGCATATCTGTTGCAAAGGCCATCCTCCTAGGCCTATTGTCCGAATCCAAGGCTTGAACAATTTGAACTTTGTAAGCATGCAGTCTTAATCTTTTCTTAACCTTGTATACAATCAAAAGGGGCATATTCAATTCTGTTGCTAATGATTTCTCAGATCTCCTAGAATTGAGTAGAAATGTCTCTCTGACATGCTCAACATCAAAGTCACTTGTGCTGGGACGTCTGGAACGCTTCTTATCTACATTACTTCCAGTTTCTAGAAAATTCTTTTTCCACCACAAGATGCTGTTTTGGGGTAGAGGGTCTTTTTGGTACATTCTTCTGTAATTTTTCTGTTTGCATTATGGATTTCATGAACCACCATAAAGTCTGTAGTTTCTCTTGTGGTGTATTCATTCTTTTCAATATCTGTTTGAATAAAACATCACCTATAAAAGTTGAACAAACACATCAAAAGTAAACATGTTAATGTGTTGTAATCATTGCCAAAAAAAAAAATAGAAGAGAGATAAATGCAATTTGGAAGTCAATGATATTTACAAAAGAAAAGATATTCAAAAAGGAAAATTATCTGTGATTAATAACACATGCAGATGATGTTTACAAAAGTAAAGCTATTCAAACTAGAAAATATATGAGTTTATTCCACCAATAAGTACCATAAGTTTGTTTATATCTTCATTATTTTCTGAGTCACTAAAAAAAAAAAAAATGTGTCCAAAATTTGATAAACACCCTGTATATTTACTGTATAACAAATGCCTAGCCTATTGTGATTGCTTATAAAAGTTGAAGAACCTAATAAGTTTTTATATGGCATCTCTCCAACATCTATGAAATTTCTTCAGTTGAATTTGGACAATTAGTCTACTGTATTATTTTAAAATTCAGTTTGTGACGGGTCTATCTGCGACCTTGTCACTAATAGTCCTCTTGGGGAATTTGCATTCCTCAACAATTATTTGTATCAGAGGGCTTCCTCCGAAGAAGAGAACGGAAACAAGCAAATTAAGACTGATATGTGTATATATAGTGTAAGCTTTCTAGAGAGAAAGAGGGGATTGAGGAGGAGAGAGATAGGATAGGTTTCTATTTGAATTGTTATGTAGATTTGTACCTGAGCTGTCAATAAAGTAAATTGTTTTAGAAAAATCGACCTTTCCTTCCAATCCTTCACATCCGTCCGACCACTTGTCATTACAAGTTAATCTAAAACAGTATGTATTTCAATTTTCCCTGATTGATGCAATTTATAAATGGCTTTATTTAATTTACAAACATGGTCAAGTTTACTAATGTCTGAAAATTCTTGTGGTGGTGACATAAAAATGTTCTCCATCAAAGTTACCTACAAATAAGTACATTTAATGTCCAATTGACAATGCTCCCAATTTAATTTTGGGTACTAATATAGAAAACACATTATTAGAATGTGTCTTCTATATTAGTGTGCAAATTAGAGTTCTAATATAGAGTTTACATATTAATGTAGAGATTTCTATATTAGTATGCAAATAGAAAAATTTACAACAGGGCTATAAATTTCATAATGAACACTTAATTTGAAGGAATCCAAGATCAACTAATCATATTTTGTATCCGACAATTGTACCATTCTCTCTGTATTTTAAAGTGTTAACCCATATGCAACCTATTATTGTACATTTATTTGGTGTAGGTATTATGTCCCACATGCTAAATTTAATTTTATTTTGTAAAAAGCAGAATTTAAAAAATAGTATTTTCACTTTTCTTCAAAATAATGAAAAGCTTTTAGAATAGGAATAAATAAAATTCCTGTAGGACTTTTATTACTATGCATATCATAATTAACCAGTTGAGTAGTTCTTAAAATTGTTTTCATAACAGTTATACATAGCTGTCATTAGTACTTTTCAATTTTTTGTCTATTTCATATGTGTTCAGTTCAAAAAATGTTTAAATTGTGATGTTTGAATTGATTTCACTGAATTTTGTGAATGTTATATATGTTCTTGTGAAAGTTTATTAAACTTTTATTATTAGGAATCCTTGAAGAAGTAGAAAGGATATCAAGTGAAGAAAATAAAAAATTTGAAATTTTGAAACGTAGTTATCCCGATACATATGAAGCTGTTTGCTGGTTGCAAGAACATCAAAATTCATTTAAAGCTCCAATTTCCATGCCACCATTAATATCTGTAAGCATAATTTTATAGTGGTGGTAAACTTTGTTAAAATTTTTAATTATGTTTAATAAATTCTTAAAAATGTTTCTTGCAAAACTTATCAGAAAACTTTATAAAACATTTAGTGGAGGGAGAAAGAAAGTTAATTTCTTGTATCCTGTAATATTTGTGAATTTAAAATTTTGGTTTTTTTTTATTCATAAATTTTGCATATTTGTATCTAATTAGTGCAATAATCAAACTTTAAAAGTTTGCACAAATTTTATTGATTTATATATTTGTGTGCTGGGGTAGATGTAAAGAGCAAGCACCATGTCTTTTTTTACAACGTTTTTCTGAATTTCACTTGGTGTGTGAGTGTGTGTGTCATCAAATTTTTGATCGTTAATTTAACCAACTTCCTATCAAGCTAGAACTCTGAAACTTTGGTAATCGTTCTTACTCGCCTAACAATGCAATATTTAGACATTTGCAACAAGTTTTAACTAATATTTAAATAACTTTAATAAGTCAAAATATCCCTTCCACTCGGCGCTTTTAGGATTGAGGAGAAATTTTCTTTCCCCCTCTGGGAACACCAGGAAATCCACTTACGCGACATGAGGTATCGTAAAAATTTTCTACTCACAAAGGGGAGATAGTAAGGGTTGCTGACTTTTAGTCAGTAATCATTCGCAAAAAAGAAAAATTCCAATATTTGGTGTCATGTCATATCACAATAATTTTTTCTGAATTCTGGTTCCCATTTTTAATAGAGTGACTTACAGTCTTTCAAATGCATGCTTTGATTTTATATTATGAACTTTTTAATACGCTACAAATGTCTCTTTTTAAGTAAATTTTAAAGTTAAAAATTATGTTTTCTAGAATTTGATGTACAGCATTTCAGAAGTACTAAGAAAGTAGAATTTAAATGATTGGCATGCCGACTAGAAATCATGAATTAATAAAATTTATTAGATACATAACTTTTATTTGCTCCATTTGTAATTTTTTAGTCTATGCAAATTGCTAAAAATAACTTAATCTGAAAAAGAATATATTGTATCCATTGCTTAATTATGTGATAGATTGATGAAAGATGTGGTGCAATATAAGCTAATATCCCCTTAAGTATGAGAAAAATATTATGAAAATATTAATAAGGCATTATATAATAAATATTTGTCTGTTAAAATAATTTCAGAACTTTTTTAAAAAAAATTATTCTTATTTTTGTGCAATTTTTTCATGTTCCTTAAAAAATAATGAAGTTCTTTTGTGTTTTGTCCACGTTTTTGGGTGTAGGAGAGTATGATGCGTAATACATGTAGATTTATTTTTATTTACCAAGTATAGATTTATCTACACTTAGCCAATCATATTCAAATTAGCCTCATTTCCACACGGTTAATCTGATAATCCAAAAATATTTGGAAACTAAGAAGGAAAGGCTTGTATGTGTTGTAAAATTTTTCAGTAAAAAATATTCAATAAATGATTAAATTGAAATTGTAATTAAATTTTTTTATGTGTTTATCATGTGTTTGTTTTGAATATAATGTATAATAATTAATATTCTTTGTCATTATATAAAAACGTTGGTTTTTATCTCAAATTATTCAATTTTTACAGGGGAGAAGCTTGGAGATTTTTTTTTTTTTTTTTTTTTTTTTTATTAACAGTTTGCTTGTTATAATGACTATTTTTCTATATATATATATATATATATATAAAAACCTTGTCTTTGCACTACTGACTTTAAATTATAATAAATTTTTCAAGGATTGTTAAAATCTGACTATTTTTAAAAAAAGTGATCCAACATAGAGATCTATTTTCAGAAAAAATTACATACTTTGCAAAATTTTCTACCTAATATTGCTTTCATTGATTTGAGAAAATGTTGAATGTTTTTTATTAAAAATTATAGGTATATATTTTTTGTTTAATTTTTTTTTTTTCTTTACTGACAGTTTTAGCATGGAGCTTATTTAAAATTATAATCAGTCAAAAGTTGTATAAAGTCTTGTTTATGTAAACCAAAAAACACTTTTAATAATTTAAAATTCTTACATGTTTTACCAAACTACTAATAAATTACATTCATTTTATTTGGAATAATTTACATATTGGCTTATTGTAATTTATAAGATTTATTTTACACATTTCACATGTTTGAAAATTTTTTTGGTTTTTATTCATTTTACTATTCTGAGAGAAGGAAAATATTTTTTATACATTATTTTTTAATATTATGAAATTTGAATATTGTTTCATTGAATAGTATATTGAATTAAATATTTATTCAGGTGTTCTTTTTTTTGTGTTTTCATTCCAATACATGTAATTTATTTGTCTAAGAAGTCTTTAAAATTTATTGAATATGTTCTATCGGTCGACTAACATCTAAAAACATGTAAATTTTAAAACCAATCAATTAACAAGGAAGCATTTTGCTGAACTTATGTGTTTAAAACTTTCTTTTAATCGGTGGTGAATCGAAGTCTGTAAAAAAATTGAAATCCAGTGACCTTCTCATTGAGACTAAATTTGCTTTACAGTCCAAGTCATTTTTGTCTGCTAAAACTTTTCTCGAATCTCCTCTGAATGCATACCCCCACAAATTTTTGTTCTTCTGCTGTGGCGTAATTTCTGAACTTGGCCTGTTGTGTGTATCCAAAGTGGAAATCCTTGTTGGATTTTCCAATCAGGGTGCCACTCTGGTCAGAAGGATCATACTTAAAAAGATGAATCCACTTTTCCTAATAAACATTTAATTTTAACTTTCAATAGTCCCCAATTGCCTTCAACAATAAAAACTGGTTATTTTAACTGCAATATTTAGCCATATATTCTGAATCCTCTGCGCTGTTTCCAGTGTCAGAGGTTCGGACTTTCAAACATTGCTTGCAGGGACAATTAACATACTACTGGTGTGTGTCTGTTGGACACTCTTCCACTGATTGCCTACTGGAGCCCATGTGTGGTAATTGTTCCCAACCTCACACTTCTAATGTAAGAACATGCCCCAAATAGAAAAAAAGATTCAAGAAATAAAAACCGTATGTAATATTTCATACATAGAAGCTTTAATTTCCACAAATTTTTCAAATTTGTGCACAGGTGACTAAATCTCTTTCAACGTTCACCCAAACTGATTTAAATATCACAAAAATTGTATGTCTGCCTGCCTCTACAGTGTTTGAAACCATTCCCATTCAAATGCATTTAATTTACACTGCCTACAGTTACCACATTGTTGTCTACTCAGGCAGATATTTTATCTTCAATAATTCCTCTCCAAAAAACTAAATCTCTATCAACTGGTCCCATTCTCCATACAGTTGTTCCTGTTCCCTTATGTCTCCCTTCCTGTGCAACATCTTTCGGTTTTAAAAAAAAAACCGAGAGAAATGCAAAATAAATCGCTTATACTGTAATAGCTGTCTTCCAACATTAGACAATAAACCAAAAATTAATATTCAGTTAAATGTCTATAAACCCAAAGAAAGTAGAACCCTAATGCCTAACCTTGGAGATGATGATTGTACAATGTCTTTGATTCCTGGCTAATGGATGCCATGGACCGAATGGAAACCTCTAATTTCATGAAGGGAAAGAAAATCTGGATTCGACCTTAGTTTATTGTATGTTTTATGCATTTATCTGATTTGTTCAGTTTGTTTTAACTGCTTTTTTTATCATATATGTCAGAATTATTTTTAATTTTCAGTGCATATTTGTCAACAAGGATTTTAAATGTTAACTTTGCTCAGTGTTTTAAATTAATTTTTATGTATCACCTGGTTTGGCGCAGCATAGTCATATTTGGCTCTTGTGCCATTAAATTCTACAGTCATTCGCTTACTTCAATTTCCACCTTGTTTAGAGCCATCTTTAAAAGAAACTCTTGTTCAACCCCCTCATGTTTTATAACATTTTCAAATCATGGGATTATATCTGCATAATGCGACTATGTGTATTTAATCTGTAACTCATTGTGAAATTTCTCTTTCCAGGCATTTATTTTCAAGCTATTGGTGTAGTCAGATATAAAAATGATTTTAAATTAAGAAAATGAATATTTTCTGCTTTAAAATTGTGGAACCTTGCTTGAAATTAAATAATATTTCATATCTAGATAAGAAAATAATTGCTTTTTGCAAGATGTAACATAATTCCTTTGTTCTGTAACCGAATGTATTCTTGTACAATGTTAGCCTCTCATATTTTTTTTCAGGTAGTCTTATTTCAAATTTAAAAGAGCGGAAAATTTCCTACTAAACAATTTTAGTTTGCCGCTTACTGTGTAAAAGTATGGTTGCATTCAGTTTTTTAAAAAAATTTGTTTATTTTTTTCAAGAATTTGTTATGGCTTATAATTCAACAACTCAGAATCTTAAATATTTCAAATGGAAGGGAGGATTTAGAAATTTTTCAGATATATTCATTAAATTTTTAAAATACATTGATTGAAGAAGTTAGCAGCTGTTTCAGTTGTGATGTCAAAAGTATTATAAAAGAGGAGTGAAAAATTTTCTTTTCAGATTGAAGTTATTGGTGATGAAAACCGTAAGTTTCTTGAAAATACCATATCTAAGAGAGATTTGCTTATGTTTGTCTGTGAGAACAAGCAGGATCTTGAACGATTTATGAATGTAATGAAATGGGAGAAGAAATTATGTATAAATGTAACAATGGCACCAGAGGAAAATATGGATGCTTTCCCCTCTCCTACTATAACTGGAGACATGAGGTATGTTATGAGATTATAAAATAATGTATAGTAAGAAGTTTGAAACCCAGATATCTTATATTCTGACTGTGGGATAAATTTAGTTTAGTTACTGAAGAAAACTAGGTATTAGGAAATGAAATGAATGTAAAGAGGCACATATGTACTTTAAACGAAAAAGATAAACCAAAATGTATCATATTTTATATCATGTTTTAAAGTAATTTGTAAAATACTTACGGAATTATATATATGTTTTTTTTTTATAACTAATTGGAAGTCTTAAGAAATGCACATGATCATTGTAAGATATGACCTAAGTAAAATTCTTAAAAATACAGAGGGAACTAAATTTAAATACTGATGGAATTTTACATTTTTTTTGCAAGTATATGCAATTGATACCAGACTGAGGGAAGGCAAATGGTTCCCTACATGTTAAAACTCCAATATAATCAGAAAAGTTGCCTAAAACAAAGCATTTTAGTTGAAGAATGCAACTGGAAATGTTAGAATAAAATCAGCTTTATTTCAAAACCAAAATTGTAGCAAACATAATCTGCAATAATCATATTCATGCAAAAAATTCTCATCTGTATCTAATTGTCAGATAAACATAAAATAGTAGGCAAGTGCAAAAGGAAAAGGTAGCTGCAGTAGCTCAGTGGTCTTTGTCACAGACTCATGATTGGCAGGTTCCATCAAGATGTAGCTGGGGCTGATACACTTTAAATTTTTTGAAGCCTCACAGTCCTCTGGTTGACATGGTGTGCAAATTAGCAAAGGTTCATGCCAGCTCAGATATCATCCTCATCACTGGATTGAGGTTCAAAATTACTAGGTCCTTCGCCAATAGCTACAGTGTTGCTTCTAGTGTGACATTAATAAACCAATCAATCAATCAAAGGAAAAGGGGGGAGCATACAAACAGTTCTCTCACACTGCTTTTGTATGTTTTGTTGACTCTTCAATTTGACAAATGTGCATAATCTGTCGGTGGTTACAGATATGCCACAAGATGCATTAGTAACATACATGATAAAATCGTAAAATATGCATTAATTACCAATGAAAAAAATCGAAAATGAAAATGTTTAATACAAAATAAATTAATTAAATTTATAAAAGGTATTTATTTTGCAGTTTCTGAAATTACATAATTATATTTCGTTTGTATAGTTGAAATGAATTACATTCACCTTTGACTACACATATAATGATAGGGTTTTGTTTCACCCATTTTATTTCTGCATTTAATACAGATGTTAATTCTTCATGCTTTTTTCCCCTTTAAAGGTTGAAATTTAAATTTTGAATTTTTTTTTTAAATTCTAAATATTTATTTAGAATATAATATTGATTATTGATGTACTATTTCACACAAACAATAACTGCTACAATTCTCTCAATAATGATAATAATAAAGAATTATGAAACCATAATAATAAAGAATTTGATACCCATAAATGTTTAAAATGGTTACTGTCTAACATAAAATACATTATGCAAACTTATGATCTTACAAGCATTATGCTGTTTTTAGTTTTAGTTAGGTTGGACAAACTATCTCTGGTTAAACAATTCAACCCCAATCTGTTCCATTACACACATGTATATAACATGAATATGTTTATTGGTCATAGTTATTTAATTTTATTGTGAACTTTGTGGCAATTGGAATTATAAGTTTCAAATCCTGCTACCACCAAAGATCTTCATTTGAAGTATTCTCATTACTTTTTAAATCTTCCTTAACTTCTGAGCACTAGTATAACATGACGTGGAATTAGAATGAAAAAATGTAGCATATATAAAAATATATGCTACATTTCTTGAAGTAGATTTCATTTTTGAAATTACATCAGAATTTTGCTATAACGAATAATGTTATATTGTTTTTTTTCTTCTTTCATTTAGCTATTTTAACATTGGTATTTCTAAATATCTGTAAATATTAGAACTGTTGCTACAGAGTTTTGAAGTTTTGCTAATTCTGAGAAAAATTTCATTGATATAATTTTTATTTTAGGAATCTTGGTATGCAGTGTTTTTTAAAAGATTTATTTAATGCTCCTGAATCAGTAATGCGATTTCTCTGCAAGCTTAATCGTATACATCGAGTACCTGTATGTGATAATAAAGCAGAAAGTAACATTGAACATATATTACAATATAACAGCCTCTTCTTCACACCTACAGAAAGGGTATTTATTTCTTTTCTGTATATATTCTGGTATTTCTAAATAATGTTCGACTCTGGTCACCATGAAAGACCATTATGTGTGAAAACTAATTGTGTGCTCTAAATATAACTGGTTATAAAAACCTATGCTTGCTATAATTTAGAAGTGGGAGGGAAAAGAGTATTGACTTAACTGATATTCTCAATGCTAAACAGGTATTGTCAGGTGCTTATGAGTCAAAAACCAATTATCATCTGTGATAATACAAGGGTGATCTGAAAAGTTTCTGACCAAACAAAGATGCAAGACATTTTTTCTTCTAATTTTTTTTTTTTTCAACATAGTCTCCTTGTAAATCTGCACACTTCTCCCAGCAGTGCTCCCATGACTCTAACCTGTTCAAGTAGTATTCAGCACCTTTCTTTACCAAATAATTATGTACAAAGGTGATGGCCTCTTTATTGGATGAAAATCTGTCCTATGTACACAAATTTTAGAATAGAGAACAAAGACGTCACTTTGGGCTAGATCTGGTGAATAAGGAGGGTGCTCAAGCAGTTCAAACTGTCGTTTGTAGATTTTTGCCATGGCAACTGCTAAAGTGTGAGATGGTACACTTTCTTGCTGAAATATTTTTTTTTCTGCAAATATGGCTGTTTTTCCGCATTTTCTGCTTTCAGTTTGTCAAGTAATGATGCATAGTATACTCCTGTAATAGTTTTTCCTGTTGGGAAATAATCGATTAAGATAACTCCATGACTATCCCAAAAAACAGTCGTCATCCAAAAAAAGTTTTTTTTTTTATTTTTAAGAACTGATTCCCCCTTTGCAATCTACTGTTTTGACTGTATTTTTGTTTCAGGCATGTGATGGGGTATCCAAATTTCAACTACAGTAATTAATTGGCACCAAAACTGATTTATTGTGCCTAAACTGCGTTAACAGTGTGTGGGTAATGTTCATTCAAACGCGTTTTTGGTCTAATGTGAGCAAACGTATCTCCCAATGCATGAACAGCTTCTCATGCCTAAATCTTTATTCAGCATATGACAAACACGTTCTTTGGACATATTTATGGTCTCTGCTATCTCTCTTTTTAATTCGTTAATTGTGTAGTATCTTTTGGCGAACTTTAGGAATGTTATCATCATTGGTTGTAGTTTTCGACCATCCTGAATGTTCATTATGTCCTGAGCTGGTACAACCATGTTTAAATTCAGCAATGTAAAATTTCACTGTGGTAAACGATGGTATAGAGTACCCTTAAACAGTGTCCAACTCATCTTTGATTTGTGTAGGCGTATTGCCTTTCAAAAACAAATATTTAATGACTGCTGGGTACTCGATTTGTTCCATTTTCAGAAAAACACTCCTACTCACTCAAATGATTGTCAAACGAAACTGCGCATCCAAATGGCTGAAGTTTTAGTGAGTACATGCCAAAAGATGCACAACCACATTCCCCAACTTTTATCAATGAGTGTCTCTATGTACACATTAAGGTCGGAAACTTTTTAGATAATTCTTGTACTTATTTGCAGATATTTTATTTTAATTGAATTATTTGGTTTTTAAATATTCTTTTCGAATATTCTCTTTGTGCATAACATTTTTTGTTTTAAATTGCTATAGCTTTTCAAAAATGATCTGAAAATTCAGTTAAACTATATGATGGTTTTGTTAATTTTTGCAATATTTCAAGTCTTCAAAATTTACTAAATATCAGTTTCAGGAAGCTGATAGCAGTCTTTTTTGATATTTCAAAATAGTCTTAGTAACAATAACTCTAAAGATGTTTTTTCTTCTTTTCTTTTTGCCATTTTGTAAGTTTACTAGTGTTTATCTAATTTTCTTTAGAAGCAATTTAGTCAAAAATAACTTAATTTCTAGCTGAATTAAGGGCTAAAAGTCACATAAAATAAAGATTCTTATTGATTTTTTAAAATTTGGTCATTCTGAATAATATTAATTTTTTTTTTTATGCAGATAACAGGTACAAGATCACTGTATGGTAATAAAAATCTGTCTGTCAAAAGGGATTTTATTGTGTAAGTATGTGCATTTATGATTATATGTCTTAATTTATGTAATTTTTTTTTTAAAACCCAAAACTAATAAATATGTTCCATCTAGGTTTCTTAAATTTTTTAGCAAATGCAACCCTGGGTTTATTATATTTATAATTGCAAGCATGTTGAAAAATTATCATATGCACTGTGTTGTTTTGTTCATAAAATTTAAAAAAAAACTATACATAACAAGAAATTTTATGATTTATGTGTACATTTTTACAGGATACTGTTTAATTCTGATTTTTTGATTCTAAATTCAAGTGCAGAATTTATTTTTTAACATTCTTTTTCTGTACAAAAAATGCCAATAACTTTTGGCAGATGAGAATCCTAGATTTTTTCATGGAATTTTCTTGATATTTATTCCTTTGCTCAACATTAAATAGATGGAAGAGCTGTTATGAAGTATGTATAGTTGCCTTCAAACTGGTTTTCGGACTCTTTGGTTTGCGATAAAGCATTACTACAAAATTTGACATTAAAGAAATAGATTTTTTTGTAATGGAATGGTCACAGTAGCATAGTATTCATAGCTGCAAACTCACTTCCAGCTTTGTTTCCATTTTCTCATGAAATCAAGTCTTGATGCCACTAAAGACCCACTTTTTAGCAGGGCTTATTCATGTTAAATCTGTCAAGACTCCAAGTCCTCCCATTGGTAGGGTGTGTAAGTTTGGAAAGAGAGGTACCATTCAGTCCAGACACAAGAAATTGTCTGCAATGAATTATTTTTAAATTGTATTAGTTTCAGTGCAAGCCTAAAACATATAGAGATACACACAATAAAATAAGGGCAATTTTGAATTAAAAAGCAAAGTCTTATACTTAATTTTATTTGTCTACTGTTAAAAATAGCTCAGATTTTACTGCAATTTATAAAGTAAAACAGTTTTCACAAAATGTGAATAAATTAAATTATTTGTCAAAAAAATATTTTTTAACACCCTTAAGTATATGTGTGCTGGCTGAATTCTGCATTTACAGAACTGGGATCACAAAACACACAGGTACAGCACTCGATGAGATATTTTGTCCCTTGACAGATATCCACCTCCAATAGCTCTTTTGCTTCTCTGTATCAATGTTAATTCAGAAAAACTGCAGCTTTGGGTTCTCAATAGGAAATATTGCCAATCAACTCTAGAAGGCAGACAAGGCGATAAGTTAAAAAGGTTGGTTAGTTGCAGCAAATGGGAAAGTGATACTACCTATGGTTCAAAGAAAGCCTGGCTCTTAAAACAAAAAACAATATATAAAGTGCTGTCTTGAAATATCAAACACATCTATATATTTATTATGAAGATAAGAGTTATTATGAATATGACAAAGCAACTGTAGCTTAGCTGTTTGAGACTTGCAGTAAGGTTGTTGTCATCAAGTCGGGGATTCGAGCCCTGATGCCACTAAAGACCTGCCATGTTAGTGGGATTGATGCATGTTAAACTGATGAGGTCCCAACTCTCTTTTCATTGACATGGTGTGGAAGTTTGGAGAGGGAGATACAACTCAGATATCTTCCTCATCACTTGACTGAGGTTCAAAATTACGAGGTCTGTTTCACCAATAATTTTTGTATTGTTTCTAAATTTGTTATTAATTAGAAGCAAATTTTTGCTTCCTGTATTGCACAAAACATTATATTTCCAATGTAATGCAATGCTTTCTCTCTCATCTGTTTCTGAACTCTTTAGTATCATAATATTTTGTGATGACCTTAAATATTCTAGCATTTCGTAATGTACTTACATGGATTAGCTTGCAGAATTTTTAGTTCCATATGTGAACCATCTCTGTATGCTGTTTACTTTGTTTTAATTCCTTGAATAATTAGTTTATTCATGTTTTTATTAACCATTATATTTCTTTGTGATGTACCATATTGAATAATTTTTGATTTTACCAGAGTTTGTGTTTTGCATAATAATCATGGTGTGTGTGTTAATTTTAAGGAATGACCCTTTTTTAAAAAGAAGAGTTAACAAAGCATTTTACTAAAATTTAGTAATTATATTTCTTACTAAAATATGTTAATTATGATTTATTTTTGTGATTATTGCTTTCTTTATAATATATTATTCTTTGATTTATTCATCAATAGTGTGACAAAAGTATGCATTTTTCTTTTTATTTGCAGGGATCGTAAAATCCTACCAAATATTAAAGACAATTCCGAAACATTGCAGGATTTAGAAAAGAGATTGAAGGTAATTTGGTAAATTTGAATAAAAATTATTTTTTTTTTTTTAAAATTCTTTTTTTTTTTTTTTTTTTTTTTTGTAAATTATTAAAATTCTATTGCACCTTTTAATTTTTTTCTTTGTTATAATAAAACTGAAATAAATATTTTATTGTTACAACTTTGTATAAATGTTAACTGCTTTTGGTAATTAGATAGCATTTTTTTTATCAATTTTTTAGTCATCTTATACTTGTTGTAATTTATATTTAAATTAATTTCTCACGTAATTGATCAGGATATTAGTATATTAATAGAATGATTTACTGAAATTATTCTAGTGCTTTAAAAGTATTCAAATCATATTCTTTATTTAATATCCTGAATAAAATAAAGACTTTTCATGCTTTTTGGTGGTACCATCAAAATTAGAATGGTTCTGTAAGACTAGTAACAATATCATCCCCTGTTTTAGAAGGAGCATTCTGAATTCCTTACATTCTTCAAGATTATTAAAATTGTTTTTAGTTTCAAAAGGTATAACAAACCTGCTCTTTTCAAAAAATTTTTGTTTTTCAAGTAATGTTTGAAATCAGTCACAGAAACCTGAAAGCAATCAATTTTTTTTCAAAATTTTCATTGAATGCTGCACCCAAATGAGTGCGTGAAGTTGCATTTACTTATTTGTTATCCCTGGTATATTGAGAGTATCTTTTCCCATTTCAGAAAATTCTCATAAATAAATGTTTTTAATAGAAGTTTGATGTATCCATTAATACTTGATAATAATCATTGTAAAGTTTTCTTTTTATAGTTTTCAAAAAAATTTTTGAAAAGAAGTCTTACTGCATTTTGATTTCCTAAAATCTTTAAGCAAATCTAAGAGTATTAATTGAGCAAACAATTTTTTTAAAATCTTTACTGTGTATGGATTAAATATTACTAAATGTTTGAAACATTTAATGCATTATTTAATTTTGCATGCTTCTGTTTGAAATAAATACTAACTTTCTTTAAAGTATGGAGGATGATTAATTGCATATTAATGTATTCATCCTCAATTAATGGGAACTCCCCACCCCCTTATAAGCGGTTCAAATTCAGGTTCAATTGAAAATTGATCTTTGGCCTCGCCAACTTGAGTATATTATTTTAAAAAGTATGTTGTGATATTCCTACTAAAATCTTGACATTTAATCCATTCAAGCTTATGACCTGTTTTTTTGTTTTTTTTTTTCCTTTTCTTTTGAGTGACATTGGGAGAAGCGAGTAATAAACTAACATAGTATTTTAATATTTATTAATTGAAAAATAGCTTCAGAAAAATAACGATTAAATGTTATTTTATTACTTTATCAATAAAAAGAAGTCTGCATCTTCATATCTGCAGCAAAGCATTCATAATTTGGTGTGTATCCAAATAAAGGCGATAAAACTTCAGTATGGAAATCAGTAATTAATATGGAAACAATTTACGTGTTCAGTTGTTTTAACAAGTGGCGCTACTAGCTCTTCATCTAAACTAATTCTAGTGAGTTATAAATAAGAAAGAAAAAGGATGTATACCATATAATGCCTATGTTTTCGGTTAGGCCCAAATACCTCAAAATTGAAAATAAAGTAAAATAAAACTCTTTATTCTCCCAGTTAGATTGAGTTATTCTGTTTTGTGTGATCGATAAAGTATTTGATTATTAAAACTAAATATGTGAAAAAGCTGTTTTACATAAGCATGTAAATCCAAAACAAATATATTCCTTGCATTTGATGATTTTGGGATATTTTTCCTGTTTCCAAAATCTTCAATTTCTCTTACTTGTAAGGTTAGTCAATTGTAGAGTTATATTTTCGTTTTCAAACTTTTTTTCTGCTATTAAATGTGCCAGAAATATTTTCAGCTGTATGATTTACATTAAAATACTTTTGAAAAGGATTCTCAGTAGCTTTAACTTTTTCAATAGTATTTAATCGGACTGCAATGATGCAATAGCTACTGAAAGTCATTTCATCATGGACTTTTTTTAATACATTTTGTGGAGCACATAAGCCTTAAGATCTTAATTTTGTTTTTGCTCCTGTCATTTTTTTCGGGATAATCCATTTAATATTTGTTATGTAAAGTTAAAAGAATGCCTTTCTAGATTACAGTACTTTCTCTAAAATCTGGCATTTCTCCTTTCCAACTCTGCCAAAAATCTGACGTTTTTACAATAGGCTATAAGTCATTGAAAATTATTTTATTCCATCTACTTATTATGAATAGCTGCATTTTTTTATTCCAATCTAATCATTGTTAACCATTTTTTGACTGAAATATTTTTTGATGCGAGAAACAGAAAAAATATAAATTTATGTATCAAAATTTTAATATAATCAGAGTTACTAAAACTTCTTTTACTTCAAAATCCAAAACTGTGTAACCCTAGATAGTTTCCAATAATTTGTTTGATTTGGTCTTGCTTTTTTTTATTAGATTCTTAATCATCATATTTCATTAATATTTTTTGGTTAAATTTTATTTATGTTCGTTCTTTGTTTTGCAGGATATTCAAAATGAATTGAATCAATTAAAGTCCAAATTTCAAAAATATTCAGAAAAAAGAGCTGTGTTAGAAAAAAAGCAAGAGCAGTGGAGAAGGGAGAAGGTGAGAACTTTTTTTTATTACTAAGCTTAACTTCATTAATTGTAAGGTAAGATGTGTAATCTATATTTCACTGTAAAATCTCTCAGTAATGAATTCCTATTTTACAACCGTTTCAATTGGATAAAAATTTTCAGTCACAATAAAATCATTAAAAAAAAATTATGCTGTTCATTAGCAACATTTTTTTCTCAACATAGTACCAAATTTTGTTCTTTGAAGTCGAATAGAATAAAAATTAACTTTAGAAACTTCCGTCTGAATAATATATATATCAAATGACCAATTTTTTCTGAATGAAAAGGAGGATGAAAAACTTTAAGAAAAAAGTACGCATAAGTAAATGAAACATTTTATTAATTCAAACAAAAAAATAATAATTTCTCACTTGTCCAAAAATCATTACCAAATGAAAAAAAAAAAAAAATTTCAACTGCTGCATTAGTTCCAGGGCAGCATAACATAAATTCAGGAAGAATAACTAAATTTTCATATGGAATGTGTTTATTTTTGAAATAGTTAAACATTTCCACCCATCTTTTATCAATTTCAATTAGTTTATATTCCCATTGTTCTAATTTATCATAATTCAAGTATGCATTCAGTCTTCTAATTTCTTCAAACAGACAATCATCATTGATTTTAATATCAGGCATTTCTTTTGATAAAAATTCAACACAATTTTCAATATCTGCCCAATTTACTTGTGAGGAAGTAAAAAAAAAAATCATTGAAATTATTTTCTGTTATATTTATTTTAGACCATTCATCGACATATTGGAAAGATGTTGGGTAAAAATTCTGCTCTTTGTTTTTACACTTTTCCATTATACACAGATTTGATTCCTCTAAGTTTGATAATTTTCTTTTTATTATTAAAGGAATAAATTTTTCTTCAAATCTGATTTATATCGAAGGACAAAATCGTTCAAAATAAGACTAACTTCTGAGGCTGATATATATTCACCTTCAATCTTTTGAATCGTTTTGTGGAAAATAGATGCCTGATTATGTGCAAAATACATTAATATCTCCGATAATTCATAATTGAAAAAAGATCCCAGAATTTTTGGATATTTGTCTAAACTTAAAAAAATGAATGGAGAGGCTCAAATAATTGTAAAACATGCTCTATGCCAGGTGTTAGAGGGAGCCGTCTAACTTATGAATATCCTATAAGTTTTTTCTATTCAACATTTTTGTGACAGTTTGGTGTGACATCTCCAAATAAAGAGATTAACAGATTATATTTAAAATATCGGAAAAGGAGGACACTTTCTGAGGAAGGACAGAACATACAAAAATAGCACGATTGGTCACCTTAATAAATGTATATAATGTGAAATAGACTGTTCACATTTCTAGTGGGTAGCCATAATTTGGTTGCTATTGAATATTGTGGATTATAATTGTAATTTCGTCAAAAAACAAAATGTGAAATATTGGTTACTGCTGCATGTTAAATCAAAAGAGTTTTAAAACTTTTATGTCATAAAAGTTTATAAAATAGAATTTTTAACAGTGTACATTTTCAAAATAATGAAAATGTATAAAATTCGTATTTTTGTTTTGTATTTTGTTAACTTAAATACAGGGTTTTTTTTTTAATACGTAAAAAACGGGACTGTTATCTTGATTGCATTATTTTATTATAAAGTACAAAGCATATTTTTTGGATATTTTCTATGCTTTTAATACTCTTGCTAAGTAGTTAGATTTTAATTAATATTATTCTCATCTTTTCATTTTATCTGAAATATTTTGTATAATATGTTAATTTAATGTTTTGCATAGACAACTTCATTTTTGTGAATTCTTTAATGACATTCCTAGTGTATCCAAACATTTTTCTCCTTATTTGGCTATATTGTTCTCATTCTTATAATAATATATTTTAAATAATTATTTTTCTAGAGTGAATTACAATGTGAAATAAACAAGGTGAATGAAATTAAATTCCTAATTCAGCAATTAACTGATAGATATAACAAGAAGAAAAGTGAAGTTATTGATGAAGTACAAGAAAAGACTGTTGTTACAAAGAAGATATGTGATGCAAATAATGAGAGAAAGGACATTTTATCAAAGATGCATAGATTAGTTAAAGTAACTGCTTATATATATTTTTTCTTATTAGCAACTATCTTATTTTTTAACTCAATTTATTGGAAAACTTATTTCACAATGCTTTTTTATTATGCATTTTATGTTGCCTTTGATTAGTTTGCTAAAAATAATTACATATATCGGAATATCTAGGAGTTAATTTCTAAAAAAATATAGACTTTGAAAATCAAAGTGTCCCAATATCTGAAGTTTTGCCTGGTAATCTTTTAATAATGAATTAAAAAAGTTTGAAATTTTTTGAAAAAATTCAATTTTTTATTGATAAGTTCGTAGAAAAAAAGCATTTCTCATACATTATTTTTATAATCGAGCCCTATATATGATTATAGTATTGTAATTTGAGATTTGCCTTGTAATTGGATTAACATTGTTAATTTTGATATGGTTACTCTGATCTATAAATAAATAATATATATCAGTGTTTTTTAACCAATGGTCTAGGGACCGACATCAGTGCTTTAAATTTTTTAAAATGGTGATGTCCTTGTCAGGCCTGTACTGAGCAAACATGATAAAATAGGCTACAACAAAACTTAAAGCAGAGTGAAACGAACACCAATCTATCTTTAAAATGAAACTGATAATTGAATAATTTTTATTTTAAGTAATTTTACTGTTCATTATCAGTTTATTAACAAAAAGTTACAGGAAATGCTCAACGTTGTTCCTAATAAAGAAGAAAAAGGGATGCCTTATACTATTAGTGTTTTGATCAGAAATATGTATTCAACCCAGTCAAACCAAAAATTAGTATCAAGTAACAAATCATAAAAATTAACATGAATGACATAACAGAAGACATTCATTGCAAATCCCTAATGTCTCATTGCCAGATGCTTGAGATGACATCATGTCGTGGATGATTACCCAATACACATAAACAATTTCGGATCTTCATTTCCACTCATCTTGTGATATTACAACCTTTCAGCTACTTTTCGCAAATATAAGCCTAAACACATAAAATACATGCATAAATCAAAATGAGCATATTAAATATACCTTCTGGAAAGAATTAAATATTTTACATTTTCTTGATTCAACTATTCTTTCAATGAATTGTTACTACATTTCTTTATAATATAATGCAGTTATAACTTATGTTATAATTTTAACACAAATAACATTCCTAAAATATTGCAAAAAAAAAAAAACCACTCGGTTTAAATAACACTCAAAAGCACATTTCTTTCGCAGAAAAGTTTGAGTGTATTGTAGAATTGTATTTCAGATTTAAAAAAAATCCTACTTTCATATTAAAGATCCTAATTTATTAGTTTTCAGATTATTAATTGGTAGCCAATTAAGTTCTGCATCTAGATACCACTCATTTTCATATAAGAAAAATGCATTTAATTAAGTTCTGCATCTTAAGGTTCTTGAATCCTTTCATATAACCTTATTTTTTCACTGCAGTTTTGCATTTCAATAGTAAGCTGTACAAATCTTACTTATCTCAGTTACTATTTAACCCATTATTGAAAGTTGTTACTATTTAACCCATTATAAAAAGTACTAGTTGTTGGCCTGTCTCTCTTGAAACAAATTTTGTTGTGCCTGTATTGCACAAGGTCTGCATTTTAGTTATAATAGGCGGCTGTGGAATTTACAATTTTATATTGTGTTAGTATCATTATTATTTACACAACTGCTTCATAGATGGCAGCACAATTCTTATAATTTGATTATGCAACAATAATATGTAGATTTAGATTATTTTTTCCATTAGAATGTGTTTTGAAAGGGTTCAATTTCAGTGCTTAAGGTTTTTATACTGTATTTACACTGATGGTTATATAGTGGTATCTAGGTAAATAATGGCCTTGTTTTACAATATACTTGGTTAACAAGGATTTACTGTAAGCAAAAAATGTCTTGTGTAATGATACAGGTTTAGGAAGCATTGATGGTGGTTGATGGATTGGCATCTGAATAATTAAATTATCACTATTATTATGCTTGTGTGAAATCATGCCTGGGGTAATGAAAATAATCCTGGAACAGGTTATTGCTATTAACTAAAGTACCTTTGTGTATATTTTAACCTCTTAGTGTCTTTTGAATTATTGGTGTCCGTAAGTGTTTTTGTAAAATGCTTATGTTTATTTAAAATGAATTTAATATTTGAAAATCCTTTATAGGAATTCATCCTACTTAAAAAAGAAAAGCTAAAGAAAACTCTAGTCTTAAAATTCTTCTGTGAAAAAATATCATCTTTGGAGTCTGAAATCAACACTAGAGAGAAAGCACAACAAGATTTGGAAGTAGGTTTTATTCTTGTTTTTGGTCCCTACAATGTTTTATTTTGGCATTTTCCTCATGTTTCAAAAGTTTTTTTTCTTATCTAATTATCAATATATCTCAAAATTTTAAAAATACACTATTTTCAATGCTTGAAAAACCAATAAAATTTAAAGTTTTGTATTAAATATAAAAGGAATTTTATAATTGTTATGTTAAAAATGATTTGATTTTTGGTACTTATTTGAAATCTCAGAAAAAGTTTTCCATTAGAAGTAAAGTATATAATAAGAATAAAAGAATGGTATTAAATGAGTGATCAAAATAAATCTTCATCTATATAGTGCTGCATTAAATATGTATAAATTATGATGGGAAGTGTATTTTCATGAGAGATAAGAAAATTCAAATTAGTCTATAATTGGAGTAGCTCTTAAAAGATTGTTGAATAATTGAGATTTTATGTAATATAAGAAAACTTAATCACCCCATTACTGACCCTGTATCCCTGAGATACACAGTAATATTTTTTGCTGGCTGCAAGTCCATCCGTTTGAAGGGAGGCTTCTTCCACCTATCTTCAAAGTAGAAGGATTACTAGATGTCAATTTAACTTTCGTTATTATAAGGTGAAGATCACTGCTGATCCCATGCCTTTTATCTTTCGGATATGACGATAGCAGATTCGTGAGTATTTTTGATCAAACTGAATGGTTTTTGTAGCTGTATTTTTATGGTTTTATTTGGATTAATCAGGTTTTAGATCATGTATCCATCACTAGCACACATTACGAACTCTGAGATTCAATATTAAAGAAAGCAGATGACAAAGAAGAAAGGTTGACCTGTTAGCACCTGTTCATGACTTTTTTGAAAATTTTGTAAAGAACTGTAAAGCGTGCTACTGTGTAGGGTCAGGTGTAATGCTAGATGAAAAACTAGAGATGTTTAGAGGCAGGATATCATTAATTCAGTACATTCCATCGAAGCCAATAAAATATGGAGTAGAGATATTTGCAGGTGTTGATTTCAAAATGTTTTCTTCAAAGTTGGAAATTTATTTTGGGAAGCAAATGGACAGGCCGTACCAAATGAGCAACAAGGGCATGGACATAGCAGAAAGATTGATTCTCCCATAGTTAACAATGAACGTAATGTTACAGCTGATATTTGGTTTAGTGATGTCTGTCTGTTCCAAAACTCATCAGAAAAACGTATCTGGTCTTATGTGGGGATGTTGAAAAAAAAAAGTGGCTGATTCCCAAAGAGATGAAATGCTGAGAAAAAGTTTCTAACATTTTTGAGTTTAGAAAAAAAGTAATGCTAGTTTCTTATGTCCCACAAAATAAGCATTAAAAAATGTGCTGCTTATATGAAATGTAACGATTCAATCATTGAAGACTTTGGTTACAGGAGAAAGCTAGCGATAGCATATTTCAATCAACATAAGATAGCAGAATTATTGACATAATGTGCTCCACTTATAATGTTGAAAAGTACTAGAAGATGGCCTATGATTGTATTTTTCTCAACTCTGCACATTGTTGGAATAAAGGCTCAAGTTATTCATATAGGGAATAGAAATGAAGTACTTGAATGTCAGCTGTTTCTTCAAAAAAGTGGGGGGGGGGGGCTGACTGGTGCTCATTTAATTGTAGGCTGTCATTTATGCCTCACTTACCATTTACCTGGGAGACCTTGAGAAATTGCATCTGTTAAATCAAAAACTTCAAAATAACCTTTAGAATGTTGAAGGTGGTAAAAAAATGCGTTGTCAATCCTGTTGAACCACAAAACACTGAGACTGACGAAGTATAACTGCAAGTCTTATGGGCAGCATTTATGCCTGCAACATTGTGCTTCTTTGCATTAATGGGTCCACACGTGTTTTATTGTTTTGTAACAAAGAGGTTTCAGAAAGTGAAGGAAACAGTGACTAGTTTGATAGTGTAATTTTTTTTAAATGTAAAACTTGATTATTGTAGCTCCTATTGTAAGTTTCTAAAAATTATGTAAAACAAGGTTGTAAGTTTCACATTCAATTACATAAGGTTCCTACTATCCTTTTGTTAAATTTTTTTTAACCATCATTCTTCCCCCCCATTTTAAAAAAGCAAAATAATGCTCACCTTTAGTTATTCACCCCTCTTTCCTGAAATAATTGTGTAAAAATTGATTTATCATGGTTTTTATGTCATGTATCTCACAGATATGACTATAGCAGTGACGTGAGATTTTCGAAAACAGTGTTGAGCGTTATATATCATATATATATATTTTGTCACGAACCTGCAATGAAGATTCCCTGCAAAGGTAAAGAGAAAGTAAGGCTTAGAAACATTTATAGGGGCTTCGTCTGTTACAAAGGTAAGTTTAAGCAATGACCCTGGAGTCGAATTGAAAGTTCTCGGAAATGCTGGAATTTTCTTGAAACCTCTTTTAGAAGAGGTTATGGAATTTACCTGAATGTTACCGGATATGTCACACTTTGCTAGATTACCTATAAATATATAAAGATGCAACAGCTGGAGGAATTTGTCTGGATCTGCCTTGGAAGTGCAGAGTACATTGGATATTTGTCCCATGTGTGAACTAGTAAGCTGAATGTTTTTAAAAGTTATGTTACTGTTATTATGAGTGCTGTTTTGTATTTGTATTTCTGATCTGCACAAGGGCTGCTTTTATTCAGGATTATGTCTCAAATCTGTACAAGTTCTTCTGCCTTTGTTTCATAATTACCTGAATATTTATGAATAACATCATTTGCCCTTTTGTTTTGTGTTGGACATATTTATTGAGCATCTATGGAACAATTTTTATAACACTGGTTTTCAAAAATGGAATAACTGGAGTGAATGCTTGTGTCCATTGCAATTAGGACATATTCAAATTGCTGTTTTCTTATCAGATATGAAATCTAAGCAAATTCGATGAAAGCTGAACAAGAACACTTGCTAATGAAAATGGAGGCCAGACATGAGGAAATGAAAGCTATACTAGCAGAAATAAAGAATAGAATAGGGCAATGGCAGAAATAGCTGAGAAGTGAAATCCAAGGTGAGAAAGGAATGATTGAAGAAGTGAAATGTGAAGTTCAGAAGAAAATCAAGGTAGTTGAGAATGAAGGTTCAAGAAAATCCCAAGAACTGGCTGTTCAAAGTTGTTAATTATGGAGCTTACTACCATGTTTCTCAGAGACAAGCCAGTAAAGATGTTGGAAAGATAGTTTTACTGAATGTTTTGAAAATCATCGATGTGGAACCAGTTGAATGTGCTTTGAATAATACTGGGATGGACAAGAGTAGTATTCATAATGTAGCATTGTTTGGAGGATATGCTTGAGTCCCCTGATTGCAGAAGATGCTTTGTGGCTTCTTCTATGGAGCCCCACAGACTTTCTTTAGGCTAGTACAAGCTAGGCTCTGAGATACCCTAATGATTTTTTACTTCCCTATAAGATTTACTGTCTTTCGTAAATATGGTTGATGTGTCCCTGTAACACCCTAGTGATCTTTCTCTAATTTTAACCCTTCATGTCAACCAATTTTTATCTTCTTTCCCCTATTTTTTTCAAATGTTCAGGCTACAGTTATACCTTGTTTGGTGCAGTATAACCATATCTGGCTCTTGTGCTATTAATCTTGATCATTGCTCATCTATTCTTAAATGAAAAAGTACTGTCCATTACTCCAGATGAAAAACAGTTGCATATAGGTGCTGCAGCTCGAGCTGATGCATTAACAGGAAGAACTGATGAGGAAATCAAGGATGTGATTTTAGTTGATGTTGTTCCATTCTCAATTAGCATTAGAACTGCAGGAGGAGTCATAACCAATATCACTGAGAGAAATTTGAGAATTCCTTGCAAAACCTTCCAGGTGTTCATTAAATGCTCAGATGGCCATCTGGCGTTGATGTCCAAGTGTTTGCTGCGATTGCCTTTTGGTGTCCTTTTTGTATGTTCAAGTAATGCACCTTTTTCACCCACTGAATGCAAAAGTGACTAAGAGGCTTATTCAGAAAGTATATGTGCTTTTTCCAGTGAGTGGATTAAACTAACCAGTAAACGAATGAACTAGAAATGATAAAGAGACCTGAGTTGAAGGGTACAGTGGAACTGGGAGGAACCATATTCCATTATAGAGAAATTAAATGATGTTGTTTCTTAAAGTTCAGAGGTTCAAGCCAAAAATCAATTACATTGATCAGTTAGCTCTGTACCCAGACACCATTCATAGTTGTTTGTAATGAAACTACATCTATGAGAGGACGTCTGTGTTTGAAGAAGGGGTCAATGTTATGAACCTGCAATGACGCTTCTCTGCAACATCGCTTTTTAACGAAGAGAGACATTTTTAGCAGTTTGATTTGATACCAAGGAAAACTTAAGCAATGATTCCTCCCTAATCTTAGCAACCATTTAGAGGGTTTGGGCCAGAAAACGAAGAGTTTCAGAAATGCTGGAATTTTCTTGAAATCTCGGGTTAGGAGTGAAGTTATAGAATTTTCCTGATATATTCTCTGCAAAGTCACGCTTACTCGCGTTAGCTATAAATATGCAGAGGTACGAAGACTAGGGATCTACCTGAGTCTGCTTTGGAAGTACAGAGTATTACTTTGGAGATTTGTCTACTGTGTGATCTAGTAACCTGAACATTATTGAAGGTACTGTTACTTTAATTGCAAGTGTTGTTTTGTATCTGTTTATGTTGCCGAGTTCCAGATTGTGCTGCTAATATATACAAGTTCTGCTACCTCTGTTTTGTCATTTCCTGAATATTTGTGAATAAAGCCTCATTTGCCATTATCTTCTGCCCTGGACTATTTTCATTGTACCTCCATCAGATCAAATTTTCGTAGCTTAATATATATATGTTAAGCTATGAGAATTTGAATATGTGTGTGTATATATATATATATATATACATACATATTTTTTTATATAGCCTTATTCATTTTAAACTAGTTTGTAGAATATTCTGTTGTCCATTTATTTCAAATAATTGTAGGGGTGTCAGGAGCATTAATTTTTGAAACTAGAAAAGTATAGCCGAAATTTTTGGTAGCAATGCTAATTATTAACTTTATAAAATCTATTTAATTATAGATTTTTTTATTATACTAAATTCCCAGTAAATTAATATCTTGTCTCATGCAAGTATTAATTTCAGTGTGTCATGGAACTGAATTAAGAGTATTATTGACAGTATATTTCCTTAATTAATCTAGAACTGCTTTATGAGTCAAATATTTGGTTCAAATTATTTCTTAACTTATATTTGGACAAAAAAAAAAAAAAAAAAAAAAAAAAAAGACTATATAAGCATTATGAAAAATTATTAAGAATTTGCATGTATGTTAACAACATTTTAGTCATTTAGAATTGATGTTTTAAAAATTCAAACACTTTCTATTTCAATAAATCAATAAAGTTGAATATAATTTTTGAAGCATTTTTTAAAAATGTTAATGTATTTTTTTTAAATATTCTGTACATCTTCTTAAATTGTGAAATTCCACCTTCTAACAAATTATTTTATTTATCACTATATTAACCATTTTGAATCCCAATTGAATTATATTAATTGGTCTCCAATATTGTATTTTTAATGTAACTGTATAATCAATGATAACAGAAATCTGAATATTGATACATTAATTTGAACCTACTTTGTTAGACAACTTAGAATTGGTATGAAATTTATAAAATTCTGATATTTCAATGAATTTATTTTCAAAGTTTAATTTATAATTTATTATGCAAATTTAGTCCATGTTATTAACTTCCAGAGGAAAAAATAATTTAGTATAGAATAATTATAACAGAATAACTATTTTAAAAGTTGATAAAAAATATAGCTGTATTCTGTGTTAAAGCATATATATTTTTTTAAATTCAGAGATGCCTTGCAAAGAAAACAGAGGAATCTGATGAAATTAAGAAACAAGGTTTTAAATTATATTATGAAATTAAAGCAAAGGACGAAAAGCAGTTGCAGGTAAAAATGACTTACAATGCATCTTTTTTCATCTAAAATTAGTAAATTTGTGTACCAAATAGAATTTTTAATTTTGCAATGTTCATGTTTAATCAATTAAATTTTGATTGCTGTGTTTTCTGTAAATATTATATACAACTGTTTTGTATTAATATAAATTATGACCATTTTGAACTTGTCATAACTATATCTTTTGAAATTATATAATTGTGCTTTTCATTTTTGCTTATTAAGAAATTCAAGAACTTTTTAAAATTTGTTTGAATTGATAAGAATAAAAATTACTGTAAATTACAATTACTTAAATTTATTTATGATAAATGTTATCTTTTAATTATTTATTCTATTTATAGATTAATTATAAAATAAAGTGTTTTTTTTTAAGGTAATTGTTTTTCAGTTTATAAACTTAAATTATGCTGAATACTTGATGCTTTGAATGACATGTAAATCTTTTTAAATTGGTATTTATTCAGATTTTATTGGATATTTTTGCTGTTATACTCTGACTTTTTTTTTTTTACTTTTACTTGAAATTGTGCAGTTATGTATAGATAATCTGCTAAAGGAAATCATAATCTGTATTTTCAAAATAGTTTTAGGATTTTTAATGTATCGCAATATGAAATTACTGAATATTAGAAATGTATTAGTAAAAAGTCCCCTCCCTTTTTTTTCTGTTATTTTGTTTTTTCAGTTAAGACATTTTAAATTGCAGTTTCTTTTTTATATTAAAAATTATTGAAGTAATTATGTTTGATTTCAATTATAATTTATTAATATTTTATAAGTGGAATAAATTCTTTATCATTTGATTTCGTCATAGATTTACAATTTAAGATTTATCGAATAAATCACTATAATACAGTCATATTCTTAAAGTAATTTATTTTATAAAATCTTAACAATGAAACATGATCCAAAGTCTTTATTTTTTGTTACTATTTTCGAAAATAAACATGGAGGAAAATTTAGATTGCTTATTTACTTATTAGTGTTTACTTATTGACTAGTTTTAAAGTTGTAGTTCATTTTTACAGTTGTGGTCCTATTTTATAACATTATGTGAAGACAGGCGTAATAAGTTACGTTTAACTGTGCATTAATGAAACTTTAAATTGTACTTCACATGCCTGGACATATAAAAAATATGAATTATTTGACTCGTATGTGTGTGCCTGTAGCCGTTTAATATTTATTGAATGTTGTAATCTGTTACATATTTTGTATTTTATTACTCTTTACCTTTTATGTGGTTATTTTTGCGTAATATGTCCTACACGGTCTGTGAAAGTGAATAATTGTATAGAATAAAAACGACTGAATAAGAGGTGTGGATATTAAATAACAAAACTGATGCTGGTACAGAAGTACACATGCGCCAAACGCCAGTGACGGACAACTGTTTAGCATGAAATCTTCTGTTTTGAATGCAGTGCCTCTCTCTTATGTAAACAATAAGCTTTTTTTACACTTGTTGCATCATCACCTAAAACTTTTCAATATAATTCAAATCAAAGCTCTCGGATTTGCCTTCTCCAGAATTGCCATTGAGTTTTCTTCTATGGACCCCAAAAATTATTCTTTCAAAAATAGCTCGACAAGAAATGCTTTTTGAAAAAATTAGACGATTGGCAAATAAATAACTAGAGTATAGATTCCAGAAATTTTGCATAATAGCTGCAGATGCATTTAAAATTTACACATTACTTCCATAGCAGGTGTTACTCAGAAATGTTGGCACTTTAGTTTCTGAGATACTGTAAATATCTTGAAAAATTATATAATATGAAGCACACAAAAGTGTTAAAGGTGTATTGTTGCTTTTATATGCAATTGTTATTACAGATTATTCTATTACTAAATTGTTTAAAAATTTTCATAAAATTTAGACTTTGAAACATAACCAATCAGGGGAAATAAAATAAATGTATTCTCCAACTTTAGAGTCTGGTTTGGTATTTAATGCCTAATATTTATTTTTTGCTAGTGTTATCTCAAAATTAACATGACAAAATTGTGATTCAGGTTTTGAAAAAGAACTGTTTTTGTATGTATTTATTTTTTATTTTTGTATATGTATGTATTTATTTTTTGTATATGTATGCATTTATTTTTTGTATATGTATGTATTTATTTTTTGTATATGTATGCATTTATTTTTTGTATATGTATGTATTTATTTTTTGTATATGTATGTATTTATTTTTTGTAAGGATTCACTCCTTTCCTTTTCTTTCATCCTTTTTACTTGGGGTTTCTATATCTATCTGGGTTAAAAATATTAATGTGACTGGGTGTTTTTTTTTTTTTTTTTTTTTTTTTTTTTTTTGTACATTGATTTTAAATGAAAATTGCAGTATTAAGGAATATGTTATTATGTTTTACATTACAATGTTCCACAATTCATCTCTGTAATTGCATTTTATATTTGTAAATCCGACATGTAAAGCAGTGCTCTTTGAAACTTGGTATTCTAAATGTAATTCTACTGTTCTATCTAAAATTTTACAACATTGTTTTTGAAATGATATAATCTATGCTGTAATGTTTTTTGTTTTCTGCTTTGTAATTGCTTAATGTCCCTAAACATTTGTTTTGTTTGTAAATTAGTTTCTGATACCATCACATCCTGCTCTAATAGGTGAAGACATAGCGGTAAGATTTATATATCATGTAATTTTTAAATCAAAGATACATTGAATGTGATATTTTTCAGCATCGCATCCTTTTTAACAATTCCCAATTATTTAGCATATAGATACCACTTTTTGCAAATTAAATTCCACCCTTTTCATACGAATTCCATTTCTTGCAAAAGATTGTCCCAATGATATAATTGTTATTTTCAAATTAATTATATTCTGGACCTGTAGTGCTCCAATTTTTTAGTCCAATAAAAATATGACATTTTTCATACATCTACATCAAATTTAAAGTTTTTAAGTATGAAATTCAGTTTCCTTTTTCATTGAATATAGGTCTCCGAATAACAGGCTTCAATTATTTTAAATTTCATAAAATTAAAAAATAATCAATTTTTATGATTCTCATTAATTTTTTTCATAAATAATTTTTTATATGTTGCATGGTGCAAAATTTTGAGTTTTTTCTTTTTTTATAATACGTATTCAAAAATTGAGACAATAAATAAATAAAATAAATAATAGTCTTAGAAAGTTGAATTTGATTTGCAAAAGGCTGAATGTAAAAAGCAAAACCGTAAAATTTAATTAATTTCTAGAATTGTTATTTTAAGTATAAAATCTTTGCTTTTCTAAAAATTGAATTAGTATTTTATGAATGTTTTGATTGGAAAACTTTCAGTAATTTAGTTAAGACGTCCTGCTAAACAAACGAATAGTTTAAATGTTTGTAGAAGTGTTTGCAGTTTTCAACAAGCACCTGACTTTTCTAAGTATGAGTCAAAATGGTTGAAAAATTAGAAAATGTAATTAGAAGCTCGAATCACCTTCATATTCATAATATCAAAAAATGACATTTCCAGATTGATTTCATGGTTTGTGTAGCATTTAATTTAACATGAATATTAATCTGTGTTATAATTTTAAAAAATTCTCAATCTCGTATGGGTGTATACAAGGGAAAATCAGCCCAACACAGTGGATTATGGCAAATAATGCTTTAATCACAAATCTTCAGGACAGGATGACGCAAAGGCAGTTGGCATTGCAAACAAATGACAGTGGTAATATTGTGCACATACAAAGCAGGTTCAACAGTTCCTGGCACACCACTTTTCTTCAAATTCACTTCAGTATGCAATTGGCAGCTCCTCAGCAAATCGAATGCTGTCTCCAAAGACAGATCAATTCTCTTTCGGTTTCTTGGCTTGTATTTTTTTTGTTCTGGCCAGATGTGACATCACAGGAAAAAGTCCGTAACTTTTTCCCCAGTTGATATTTTGTCAAAATTCCAGCACTTTCTGGAATCTCTGATTTGACTCCAAAGTTGCCAAGTTTATTGCAAAAACCATCACCTAAGTTGAGGAGTTGTTGCTCAAACTTTCTTTAGCTGACTGATAAAAATTTCTTATTCTTTCTAGAGAACCATTCTGGGGAAGCATCATCAAGTGTTTGTAACATTGCTCCCCATCTTCAAAGTCTGATGCCACATACTACTATGATCAATTGCCCATTATCAACCAGTTATTGAGAATGAGTTTTGGCTTGGCATTGGGTGACTTCTGAGCTCGTATGGCAACATCCCTTTGTTTCTTCCACTTGCAGTATAGCCTTAGAACCAGGCCTCTCCACTGTGTCTTGTTCCATCGTTTGCAGGCTAGTTTAATCTGTCACTTCCAGTTCATTCATTTGTTGGTCAGTTTAATTTGGTCTCTGGCAAGCACAAGTACCCTCTACATATGTGCCTTCATGCACACATTCCTTGCATTCTGATGGGCCTGAGTTGGCCCTATTTGAGAAATTCGGCTACAACTAAACTTAATTTCTCTTCTGATTAAAAGTGATGCAATAGAAGTTCATTCTTGATATCTTCATCAGTGTTACCTGTTAAAACAACTTGAATTGCTGTACCAGGTGCAACTATTTTGGAATAATAGATACGCATAGTTTTTTTCTGTTGAAGTCACATAGCATCTCTTGGACCCTTTGGACTTTACTATAACTCTCAGCCATCACGAATGCGGTACTTGCCCATCCCAGCATCATTCAGAGCATGTTCAACAGGCTCCATGTTGATGATTCTCAAAACATTCTGTGCAGCTCTATTTCCGGCATCTATAGTGGCTTGTTTCTGAGAATCATTGAAGAAAACTCCAGGATTGACAATTCTGAATTATCAGTTCTCAAAGTCTCCTTGAATCAGTGGATACTCTACTCCTTTCCTTTCTCACCTTGGATTTGATTTCTCACTCCTTCTTCCTCTTTGGCTCCATCTTGGCTTTTTTAGCTTCACTCGTTTCTTAGGGAACAACTTCCTCATTTTTTTTCTCCTCTTCTACTGGTTCTTTTTCATCTATCTTCTCCACAATTTCTTCAGCTTTTGTTTGAAAAATTTTCCTCACTTTTTTTCGACCTGCCTCTATTTGCTTAATCAATTTCTGCTGTCTGACTTTCCTCTCAGCTTCAATCTCCGCCACTAAAGCAAACGGCCTCTCAAATTTAAATTCCATTGGTCTTGTGACAGGCATTCCCTCCATCCCACTTCTGACACAAATCTTACTTTAATTCTCGATCTCGTGTGGATTATACGAGGGAACATCAGTTCAACATGGTGAATAATGGTAAATAACATTTTATTCACAAATCTTCAAGACATAACAACACACAGGTAGTTTGCACTACGGACAAATGTCTGTTGTTATACTCTGCTTTTCCAAGGCAGACTGAGAGTTCACAGCGCATACACACCACTTCTCTTCAAATCCACTTGTTTGCTATCCGCGAATCCAATGTCGACCACTCCCAATCGATTCCTCGATCAATCTCTAAAAGCAGACTCAAAGACAGACCTACTCTGGCTTTTGGCATATTTATACCTGTTTGGGGCAGGTGTGACATCGCAGAAAGCTACAATTCTGTAACTTTTTCCCAGTCAATATTTTGCCAAGATTCCAGCACTTTCTGGAATATTTGATTTGTCTCCAAATTCACCAAGTTTTTTGCCAAATCCGCCATCAAGGTTAAGGGGTTATTGCTTACTGCAAATCGCAGATTCTCTATTTAATAATCTGATGAGATTGAATGTGCTATCTGATGTCAAATTTAATTTTAAGAATTGAGTTCTAATGAATAAAATCTGTTACTATTTTATCTTAATTTTATTATTATTATTATTTTCCTGATCTATTTTAACAGATAGTAGGAGATTTACTTTAAGTGGTTACTACTAAGTCTATATATATACTGATATGAATTATAAATATTGGATGGAAAAACAATACTTTGGGATGAACAGCCTACATAATTGGAAGATTATCAGAATTTGTGCCATTTTTGTGATTCAAATCACAAATGTTTCCACTCATTTGATAATTTTGATGTAGTGAAGTCCCAGATAACGTTTGGAAGAAATCAAGTAGGAAAACCTTGTTTTGATGAGTTACTTTAAAAGGTTTTTTTTGTTTTGCATTTGTGAGGTAAGTTTGCTTATCTCTTTTTCTCTTGCGAATGCATTCAGTTTTGTGTATATTGTTATGATGGCGAGGAATGAAGTGAAACAAAATATAGGGTTAAAATAGGACTTACTAAGCTAACAATTGATGTAATAATTAAGATTTCTTCTATTCGTTGAACTTTGAAACACATTTTTTAAATATTAAACACTTTTAGGCGTACATTAAATGTTTATGAATTATTGTCGGAAATACTACTTTTCCAAAAAAGAAAACACTGAACTATGAATTTCCAATTTGTGTGCAAGAATGTTTTAGAGAAATTCAACCTAGTTCTGCACACCATTCATCTCGAGAAATTTTTGTGTTCCAGTATCTCCTTTCATCCATGTCTTTGTACGTCAGTTTGAGGTAGGAAGACTTCTTTACTTGTCTGCTGATGAGGATTTGTATATTTCATTGTGGACAGGGTAGATAATCAATTTCGATTAATGATCAAATGCAAACCGGTATGGGTATCTATCAACTGACTTAAATTTTCCTGTTTAGTGACTTGCAGAGGGACGTTCCCTCTCCTCTGCAAAAGTATTTGATGACAATTCTAATTCAGGCATCATTATCAATCTTAAGTTATGCTATGGGAGAAAGGTTAAATTCAAGTTCAGTCTGAGGCTGTTGAAGTGATTTTTACATTCATCCTCTGTCATTCAAGTCTTGGAGGGGGGATTGTGTTGCATCAGATTTAACAGCATTTGTTGTTAGCAGATTCTCTATTTAAGACTAGATTTGTATTTTGATACTATCTTCTTCCCAATTTTTGATTAAATTTAATTCACTCTTTCATAACATTTCTTCATGTTTTAATTTAACTGTGCTGTGCATATTGTAATAGACATGTTCAAAACTATTTTTCCTAATGTTTTATAAATTAATTAGAATGCTGGTATGGTTGATACTCTAAAAGAATTTGACTGATGATGATGCTACCTAGTCACCGTCATGCTATCTGATGTCAGAATTTAATTTTTAGGTTCAAGTTCCATCAAAATAAAAGCTATAATTAAGCTAATATCTTATCTCAATTTTATTGTTATTTGTCTGTATGTATTTACCGTAATAGACTGTAGTGGATTTACCTATTTTCTTACACTTCTAAATGTACTGTGCACATGTATGTAGTTTTACCCCTTTTGTTTTGCATTTTTCAAGAAATTTTACTAAATATACAAATACTCTTAAATTTTGCACACCACAATGTATTTTAGCATTGTATATTTGCATCAGTTTAACTTAAAATTTCATTTTCATTCATCAGTTAGAGGTAGGTGTTATTTCATATTAGAGAGTAAATAATTATGTGTTTTGAATGTATTAGTGTTAGTCATCACTTAAAACTTCATTACTTGTATTACTACCTTTACTTATTTTTATTTACTTTGCTGTTTTTATTGATATAATTCATGAAATTTAAATTTACTAATTTTTAATAACTTTAGAATTGCTTGTGATTTCATAAACTATTTGCTTAAAATTCTCCTTTTTATTTGCTTTCTGATATGAACTCAAGAGACATTTGAAAATTGATAGAACACAGCAGACTGTTTTTGTTTTTCCTCTCGTCTTCTTTTATTTTTTAGTGTTATCAAACTGTTTGTACTGTCCTAAATATTTTGTCTTTTTTTTTTTTTTTTTTTTTTTTTTTTTTTTTTTTCATTGAACATTTTAAGTTAATAATAAAGTCTTAATTCAATTAGTGCCTCCTCTTTATATATATATATAACTAGCTTTAGGCATTTTGCTTTTTTAAGTTGATTGCCAATGTTTAGGATCAATATTTTTTTAATAACTACTTTTTGAATATTTTTGTGTGTTAGAAGTAGGTGATAAAAAGATACAAATTTTAGCATGACTAACTATCATATTTTTGAGAAATTGGTTGATATCTAAGAAATTTTAGTGCATTTTAACTGTAATAGCTGACACCATAAAAAAAAAGTTCATATGCAAACTACCTTAATTCCTTTGCACATAACACATGCATAAAATTTTTTTTTTTCAAAATGACCTAATACCCATGTTGTGACCAGGTGTAAAAGAATAGTCCAACTGTAGCTCATGCATGTTGCAAGAGGTGACGAAAATGGGTACCCAGTGTCTGTCATAGCCGGGCACCCTGCCCCTTGGAATTATATCAGGAACTTACCTTCTTTAGGTACAGGCACCATGACCCTGGGCTCTGTAGTGATCTTTTTCTTTCGCATGGGGTTTATTGTCTTTGGTAAACATGGGTGACGTACTCCTGTAGTACAATTGTGATCCTTCTGTATTCTTGGCCTTCCTTATCAACCCGTGTTTATCTTTTTAAAAAATTTCACATATCTAGATAACAGCTTTACACTTTATTTTAATCTGTTATTTTACAATAGGCTCTTCAAGTCACAAAATTTTTCCTCCACTACCATCTATATTTATGACAACAACAGTTTAGAATGGACAATATTTTTTCCTTTGCTTCTTTTTATTTTCTTAAACAGGACTTATAATGAAAATGAAATTTTGAGTTTCATGATTTTAGTTTTTTCAAAATCTGCTTCACTAAAATATTTGTTTAAAATCTGTATAACATTTTATCAATATTGTTAACATGTAATTAAAAACCTTTAATTTTCATAAGCCTTTATACAACAGAACTAAACAACTCATTGGAACTTTTTAAATTAAATTTGTTACATGCATAATTATTATATTAATATTTTCTAAGAATATGTTTTAATAATTTATATACTTTCATTTTAAAATAATTATCATTTTGAAAAGGAAGAAAGAAAGAAACACTATTTATAGATATTTAAAATAGACTTAAATATAAAGCATATCCAAACACAAAGGAATTCATACCTCAACTGAAGTGTTGAAAATAAATGCAGTGGCGATGGTACATTAGTTGCTACCATGGTAACCAAAGTAGGAGAAACGAAAATAAGTGTCCTTGATGTACCTTTTCTTATATAACAAACTATAGCTTTGCACTCACTCACTTTGTTTGGCGCAACATGGCTACATCTGGTTTTTTCACATTACAAATACTATCACTCACTCATTCAAATGTCTAGATCTTAGTTACACTTTATTTTGGCAAAGCATGGCCTATTCTGGCTATTGTGCCATTCAATTTCACCATCACTGAAAGTGACCCAAAACCAAAGAAAAACAGTAAATTTTTTTAAAAACAACTCTATGTAAATAAAAAAAAAAAAAATTAAAACTTTGGTCAATTCATTAAAAATAGTGTACAAAACATTCTCTGGAGATTTCATAAAATTATCATGATTCTTTCTTGAGAATATCATGTAAAAAGTTAAGAATATTTTCAAAAACACATTTTTGTGAAAAACATGTTTAAAATTAAGTGTTATTTTGTAAAAATTAATGTGATCTTTACAAAATGTTGTAAAATTTACTTGGCTGACATTCACACACTAGATGACAATCACACTCCTATTTTTCTTTTTCTGAACTCGTGCTATATTTTCCTTCATAATTTATGACTAATTAAGGTATTTTTGCTTCTGTTTTATATCAATAATCTCAATTTTTAAATGAAGGGGATATAACTGCCAATATTTAACTGCAACTTATTCACTACATCTGTCAAACCAGTTGTACATTCATTAAACTGAAGAACAGCATTGTAGGCACTTAATTGCAAAATTTGTAGCATGACAAATTTCCGTATCGGAATTATTTCTAAAAAATCTGTTGAAACTTTAGTTAGCATTTTGTATCATTCCATGCAAAATAAATTTTTTAACAGTTTTTGTTCACAGAATTTCTTATAAACAAGCTTAGTTAAAATTATAACATTTTGTGGAAGTTCAGTGGCTTTATTAGGTAATCCCAGTGTTTGTACTCATTGAAATTTACATCAGCTGTCTGTTCCTGGTAGACACTGACCATTCATAGGATGCTTATTCTTGGAACAGCAGTGGTAAAAGGCTGCTATAATTGCACTTCGTGTACTTGTTAAACAGTTTATGTTATACTTGAACTATCATTATAATTCTGCAGCTTATTTTAAAAAAATGTCTTAATTTTGCTCTTCCAATTCCTTTCATTGATTTTTTTAATTTCTGCATATGACTCTGAACTCTGTTCTGCACATGACTAATGTATTCTAATTTGTTAACTGTATATAGGCCATATACATATTTTACAGGTTTGTTTCCTTTTAAATCACCGTTACTGAAATAATCCCTGTACTGCAGTTTTCATATATTTACCAAATGCTTGAATATGCGTTACACTGCAGTAGTCTCCATACTTGAAGCAGAACCTTTGTGACTGCAATAAACACGTGAAACTGGAAGCAGTGCCTGATATCACTTTTAACTTACTTAGATAATATACAAATTAAAAAATTGTTGAGTGGAGTAAATCTAGGTGATAAAAAACCCAGCCGACTTCTTCGCGAAATGTGCCAATAAGCGTAAATGATGGTTTTCGGAAATCACTTTAGCTTAACCAACTATCGAAACACTTGTAAACGATATTAACAGTTAATTCAGAGCCCCTCGATAATCTAGCCACTATGGCAGATAAAATTCATGAAACTTTTGAATTCCAAAACATACTAAACATTTCTCAAGATGGGTTGCAAATGACAGCAAGATAAATCAACATTGTTTCTTTGGCTGCAAAAATTAATGATATGGCTCTTGACCAGCCGAAGCAGATCGCCAAACCGCAAATTTTCTCTTTCCAAATTCTATAGGTCAAAGAGCAGAAGTGATATTTGTTGGTGTCAGAGGAAGTTTGGCAAGAAAGCCTCTAAATGCACTAAGCCTTGTAATTTCTTAAATTCATCTGTTGTGGAAAACTGAGTGGTACGTCGCTGGCAGGGACAAGCGATAGTCGCCAACAATCAAGTCGCCTATTTATTTTTGACCGCACAAGTGGACGGTATTTTCTGATTGACACCGGAGCAGAAATTTGTGTGTTACCTCTTTCTTCTAGAAATAAACATACGAAGTCCGATCAGAACTTCTTTCTATATGCTGCTAATTCGTCTAAAATAAATACCTGTGGTTCAGAACTTTTATATCTAGACTTAGGCTTATGTTGCAGATTTCTTTGGACTCTTATCGTAGCTGATGTGGCTAAACCTATTATCGGTGCTGGTTTTTTAAACAATTTGGATTGCTAGTCGATTTCAAACGAAAATGTCAAATTGATCCTATGGCTTCACTGAGTTCGATTGGTAGAATCGTCAGTGGCCCCTCGTCAAGACTGACAAAAATATTAAAGCACTGCTTGAGGAGTTCCAAGTGGTTAACAATTCAAACAACTCAGGTGACAACAGTTTTTCATCCTATAACTCATCATATTCTTATCAAAAGTCCACCTGTGGCTGCCAAAAACGTCATCTTGCTCTAGACAAATTAGAATCAGCTCGTAAAGAGTTTGATTGTATGGATATGTTGACCATCAAAAAGCTGTTGGGTGAGTCCCTATCATCTCGTCCCTAAAAAGAACAGGTGGATGGAGACCGTGTGGCAACTACAGAGGTCTAAATGCAATAACTCAACCTGGTTTGTAACCCATTACAAATGTACAAGATTTTTCTTATAATTTGCTTGGATGCAAAATATTTTCTACAATTGACCTCTTGAGCCTACAACCAAATTCCAATGATACCAGATGATATTGAGAAAACAGCCATTACTACACCTTTTGTGCTATTTGAATTTTTAAGGGTGCTATATGGATTAAGAAATGTGGTGCAAACGTTTCAGCTTTTTTTATACTCTACTTTACAAGGACTCGATTTTTGCTTCATCTACACTAATTACTTGTTGATAGCTTCCCACAACGATGATTAACATGTCTCTCATTTACGTAGAGTTTTCAAAAAGACTGATAGAAGCTGATTTAATTATTAACACAGAAAAAGGCAGGTTTGCTCTTCCTGGCGTTATTTACCTTGGACATAAAATTAACACTTTGGGAATCGAACCAACTGCATAGTGTATCAAAATTTTGAAAGAATTTCCTCAACCAGCGACAGTACGAGACTTGAGAAAATTTCTGGGAATAATGAACTTTTACCGTTGTTTTATACCAAACGCAGCTAAACATCAAGCAGTTTTGAATGACTATCTGAAAGGATCAAAAAGAATTGACAAAAATAAAATCCAATAGTCTGAGGAATCAATAAGAGCTTTTGAGTTGGCCAAGCAACAAATTTGTTTGGCAGTTATCTTCTGTCATCCCTGTGCATACTTGCTGCTGCCTAACTGTTATGGTTGATGCATCTGATATTGCTGTAGGGGGCGTAATTCAACAAAAAGTTAATGATGTGTGGAAACTTCTGAGTTTTTTATCCAGATGTCTTACACCAACACAAACTTGATACAGTACTTATGATAGAGAACTGCTCGCTGAATATTCTACAACAAAACATTTTTGGTACCTTTTAGAAGGACAAGATTCACTTTATTCACGACCATCATTCCTGATATATCTTCACATCAAAACAAACAAATCCTCACCTTGATTTACGTTCTTCCAGTGACGATATTCAACATATTTCAGGAAAAGACAACATATTATCAGACACAATGTCAGACTCAAAGAGGATTCAAGTTTCTGAACTTGGATTATGTTAAAATAGCCCACAGCAACAATTACGATGAACTGAAAAGGCTAATTTCTCAAATACAAACATACAATTTGAAGTTTCTGTAATTGAGTTAAAAGAACAAAACTTTTGTGGCATTTCAATCGAATCCCAGACACTACATTCCATTATCTTAATAAGGGTGTTTGATTCTATCTCATCTTTCTTACCCTGGCATTAGTTACGCACAGCGGCAGCTGTTACAAAAAAATTTATTTGGCCATCAATAAAAGGACTGTAGAAAATGGGTAAGACTTGCAACCAAAGTTTACCCATTTACTAATTCTCAGGCCTCCGACCCATGGTACAATATCTTCCTGTCTCAAGATTGGCCAAGTTCATCTTGACATGGATTAGTCCTCTTCCATCCGGAAAGAAAAATGACTGTGTTACCTAATTCATAGGTTTAATGCAGATGCTACACTGGTCACAGTTCCTGATAGTTACGTCCGCGGTGGCAACCTCAGCTGTGTATATGGCTGGAATTCTTGTTTGAATGCCTTCTGTTGTCATCACCGACCAAGGATCACATGGTCAAATCTTTTCACAAAACCTGCACATGTCTTGGAATCAAATGAAACACCAAGCAACACATCCTGTTCTTAATGGATTTGTTGATAGTTGGCCACTCACATTGAAGGCGGTGATCACTTGCCATGCCTAACACAATGTGGACCTGTACCTACAGCCAGTTGCTAGCCAGGATTACATTCATTGACAAAGAATTCAAATGTACTCCTGCAGAATGTGTTATGGAACCAGACATCGAGCTTCCTAGACTTTCTTCACATTTCAAATTCTCAGGCTCATCAAATTTGTAAAAATTAAACAACATTTTTGCAAACCTCAAGCCCTTTCATCAGCCTCAAGGCATTCAAAAGCCAATCTTTATTTTAAAATTTGGGTTCCATGTAAACAGGTTATGATTCGTTAACAGATTAGTGTCACTTTCAGCCATTTATCCTCCATATGAAGTCCATATGAAATTAAGACAAACATTACATTACCTGTTAGTAGCGAAAAGAACATTTCTATCCATGAACTGAAACCATGCTTTTGGAATATCAAGACCACTGTATGAAAGAACAACTCACCTTGCAACTTTACTCCTTTTGACACACAATGATGAAACATTCAAATAATCCAGCTCTATAGCTCAAACCGGTCCCTACTCAATTTAGGAGAACTGAAATTTCCTTCATAGTTTCCGAATTTCATTCAGGTGCCTTCACTAGGGAGGGAATGATGTGGGGACATCTTGATTTGTATAAATTTTGTATGGAAAGGAAGCGAAGAAAAGCGAGTAGGAAAATACTGTTCTTGCTTGAACATTTTCATTTTAGTTAATAAATATTTTCAATTTTGTCTTTAAATTTCAGTATTAATTAGAACAATGTACCCCAAAGTATGTTTTATATAACTGAGATCTTCAGCACTCCTTGTGCTTGCTAATAATCATTAAATGCAATTGAATGATTAAGGCACCTTTAGGAAGGAGTTAATCCATAAGCTGCACCTTAGGTGGGGAACTAATAGTTGGACTTATTATGAACTCAATTCTTCAATTTATATTAACTTGACGCATGTTCAGCTCTATAGTGTCTGCTCCAGCCAGTATGTTTGATTCATTTTAAATTATTCTTTTAGGTGAGAAAATATAATGGGAGAATAACTAAAATAAAGCTTTAAAAATAAATGTGTTCAGTGTTAAAAGAAAATTTAAAAATAAATTGGTGTGACAAAATTACTTTTGTTTCTTTGTTTAGTTGAAATAAAATAAAATAGAATCCTTTATCTTTTAGTTTTCACTCAAGTGACAAGAATAAAAATTTATAATTTAAAAATTCAATTCAGGTGTTAAAATCGGTAGACTTTTATTTCATTTTCTGGAATTTTAAGGTACAGCTGAGACCTGAATAAATCATAAAATCTATCAATCAGAACTTTTGAGACAGCCTGGTCTGTTAGGTTCTTTTTGATTTATAGAACTTGTCTCTGTTCCATAAACCACTCATTTGGCAGTCTTTCTAATTTGAGATTCCAAGAAGTTGGATTTTCCTATTGAAAGAATCTGAATGATACTATTGTAGTATCCTACAATAGGGGCTGATACTAATGTGCGTATTTCCAATTCTACTCCCATGAAATTTTGATCCTCTCTGAGAATAATTCATGTCTATGCTATTCATTTCAAGTTTTATGGAAATTAAAGTTTTATCTCTTTCAGCCTCACAAGTGACGTCAGACAAACCTAGAAAGAGATGGGCAATCCTTTACTCAAACATTGAAGCTGTGTGAGTTCAATGATGACTTGCCTGTGGTGTTTCTTTATAATTTGTTACTTGGTTAACTGATTTTCTCACCTTTTGGGAAAAATATATATTTTCATGATAGAATAATTGTAGTTATCATTAATAGTAATTGGCATATTCTTTTCCATCTGTGTAATGTAGTTCATTCTTCCACTGCTTTTAATTTGCTTAGTTTCTCCTGTATTTATTTAGTAATGCTTATTTTTATAATATGTATCCTTACTATTTATATTTATTCATTAAAACACCAATGAGTGGTTTTATTAATGTCGAACTAGAAGCAACACAAGGGCTAATGGCGATGGACCTCTTTATTTTGAATCTCGATCAAGTGTTGAGAAAAATCGGCAAAAACTTTTCATATTTAGCACGAGTATCTGTACGTTAATCATGTTGTTTACCTCCTAATTACACCATGTTAATGTTGCATTACCCTTAAATATATTTAACATAAAAATATGGTTCATTTTTCTAATACTCATCTATATTATTGGGTAGTAAGAATTGAAGAAGTATTAATAGTAGGATTAAGTTCGAAAAGTATAGTTAATTCTACCATTATGAAAGTTTTCTATATAAAGTGGTGTGGCTGTTACAGTTCCTTCTCCCTTATTTCTTAATTTCCTTAAATTGCGGGAATGCTTCGCCTTATTGTATTATTTTTTGAAAAGTGAAATACTTATATGTCCTGCATAAAAGATTTATAAAGTTCTAATTAATGTTGTGTGGATTTGTATTTTGTGAAATTAACTTTAGTTGTATGATTAGATGTGCAAATGTATTATGGGCATTTTAACAATATTCAGTAAGTGTTCTTTTTAAATAAGAATTGGAATTAATATTTTAATTATTTTTAGCTTCTACATGATGATGTTAGTTTTATCGATAAAGATTCATATGTCTGTGTTGTTTTCATCATCATTTTATTATGTTTATTATCTCATTAGTCAGGCATTCTATTGCATGTAACTATCTTCCAATTTTATACATGTTCTAAAATTTATAAGCAAAAGCAAAATGGTCTGGTTGTCTTTACAAGTAAAGGGAAATGATAGTGTGTAAACTTTTGAGAGGATGGAATATAAAGCTTTTGATATTCAGTTTCTGTGATGACAAGATATTTCTGAATGAATGTACTCAGAATCAATGAGCATGAGGTGTCCCAAAATTTAATCTTCATTAGAGAAATTAAATTGTAAAACTCATTTCACTTTGGTAAGGTAGCCCACTTTAAGGAGGCAACATTTGTATTTTGTAAAATAATAATTTTTTCCCCATAATATGTAGAGTCAAGCTGGATTCCCGAAATATAGCTTCCTTAACTCATGTAGTGAGTGCTGGCAGAGACATGCGACAATGAACACAAATTGTTAGTTTGACAAAACAGTTGATTACAGGGAAGATAAAGACACAGCAAATTACAGATTGTGAGATCAATGTATCAATGCATTGCCTCTGGACACTTCTACATGGAGCGTGTGTATTCTAGAATAGCGTAGATGTCACTAGAATTTTATAATGCAGAGCACATGGACTTAATTTTGGTCCTTTAACTGTTTGGCCTACATGGTAATAAAGTTGGCGACCAAGAAAGAAAATCCTTTTTACTCCACATGTGAAGCGAGGTAAAGATCTGTGCATGTTGGCTATAAGCTTCCTTAGGTTAAAGAAGTCAATGCCCCCGAACCGAACATTCCCGTAGGATTTTCGAACATGTTTTGCTTGTTTTGTCCGTTTTCAGTATCATTTGTTGTTGTAAGACTGAAGCATATTGAAACGTGCTGCGAAAGTTATGTTCGAATAGTGTGGATTTCTTTATCAGAATGGATTTTCAATCATGATCTGAACACAGTTCGTTCACATAATTGAGGAGTTCTGAGCCATGCCAGGCTGAAATTACATGAAGATCTAAGAAGTTAAGCACTTCTGAGATCCATCTTCTTTTCTGCATTATAAGAACCCCAACTTCTATGATCTCAATTAACCCTCACCCATCTGAAGATGTCAAGAACGAACGTGTGGATGCATGTTGATCTCGACATGTCGATATCTTTATTTCACTATGTTTTGATCTTTCGTGGGCAACAGTTCTGATATCTGCCGACTGACTGGCGAGTTGAAACGTTGAATATATTGGAAAATCGTGTGTTTACATATTATGAATATTATTTATATTGCCTCTCATGAAGGCATTACAAGGAAATGATATTTCCCTGATTTATTATAACTTTCAATGAAGATAGCGCGGACGCTCGTAATACTGAACTATGACTCGATGGTATTCATTCGAAGTATCTTTGTCATCTGAAAACTTCGACTCATCGAAAACACTATTCTATCGCTACTGCAAGTTTCATTACTCTCCCCGCTACGGATAAAGTCATGTTCTTTCAGCCTCCTTTACTGCTATAACACGGGAGTATGTAAAATGAAAATGATACTGTTGCATATGCTGTTTAATAACAACAAACTGCCTAGCTCAAAGGCCCCGATGGTACGAACATACTATTTTATGGGTAAATAGAACACCAAATCATTAATGAAAACATAAAAATGATTGAAATTCCAATTCTTATTTAAAGAACTTGCTGCGAACTGTTGAAAATGCCCGTAATACCGTTGCATCTGATCTGCAACTATTTCACCAAAATACAATCACCTTTATTAGAACTTTATAAATGCGGAACATATAAACTGTTCGCTTTCAAAATATTACAATGGCCGTACCATTCATGAACTGAGAATGAGGCGGGAGGAACTTTGAAACGACCGCCGCTTTATGAAAACTTTCATAATGTTGGGGTAACTAAGCACCAGACTATTCTATTAATGCTATTTCAATGTACTGCCAATATTGAAAATGGGCATATTTTGAAGCTGCCAAATATTGTGTGCGGCGCCAACGTGATGAAGACAAGCATGGGCTTGACTGACTTATCTGTTAACAAAAATAACTCATGAAGTTTTCTTTTATGAGCCTATAACCTTGATAGAATTCAAGAAGATCGCCTACAATGCTTCACTATGTTCCCTTTCTAATCAAAACCGCTCGTGTGTTATCGAATAATATAAATAATCAGGATACGCTATAAAACAAGCATTACTAAATACAGAAACTTAACGAATGCATGCGATGAAGAATGTTTGTACAGATGAAAGAATAATATACTGGCAATGATAACTACAATAATCGACCTTTTTCGGAGACAGTAAAATAATGTTAAAAGCTAAACTCAAATTAAGAAGGCCTCACGAAACATCAATCGTCGGCAACTAATTTTACTGATAGTTCACCTCTTCAAATTGGCATGCTAACAACTGAAAAGAATAAAGCTTTTAATTTCAAGAATAGTGTTTATGGTATTCTCGAGATTCTCAAAAATTTCGTGGTAACAATGAGGAGAAAACTGCATCATTTATATGACTCATCGACCCTGAGCACAGGATTAACCTACTAATGTCAAGTTGAATTTCTTTCAATAAGGAAAATCAACCTAACTGAATAATTAGAGATGAGGTGGTGATTTGTGGTTGAAGCAGTCTGGCTAAGTAAAAAGGTGGTACGAACTGTTCAGACGAATGGGTATGATTTATTCACTTTAAAATTTCGAAAATGAGATCGTCTTCATTTTAACACCTGGCTCTGAATTTTTAGTATTTTATTCTATTTAAACAAACTGTGAAAACTTAAAGAGATGGACCGTTAACACATTTTTATTTCGTATATTTCTAAAGTAAAAACTTATTTGTCCTACCCATTCTTTTAAGGGCACTGTACCCAACATATTTTGACCCCATTTTAAGCATTATGTTTTCTCGCCTAGCAAATGAACGATGAGGATCAACGAACAGGCTGGTACTATAGGCGATTTGCTGTCGGACCTTCTGAACGAGCTGAGTTCATGGTCCCAGAGATGAACTCGCTTTCACTCTGGGTGCGGCAATGGTTTCTGAGATCTGACCTGATGACCAATTGCGTTTAATGATTGTGTCAACAGGCTGGACCAATTCGGTGCCGGGAGCAGCTGGTGTTCAGTGTACGAAATTTGAACAAGTGAAATAATGTTATTAACTAAAATGAAAATATCTGGCTAAGTGACTATTTTCTTCGTTTAACGTTTTCTGGTTTCACTTTCTCAGTACAAACTTTTATACAAATGAACTCGTCCCCTGCTCTGTGAGCGCTGGCTCTTTATGAGAGAATTTAACGGTTGAGACTGACTTATGAGGCTGGTCTTTGCCGGCCAACCGATATCAAGGAAATAAAGGTGCAAGTGTTGCAATTGATGCTCATTACATGGTCTTGTTCGCAAGCATCGGTTTCGATCTGTTGATGTTATGGACTGTGTCGTTTTATTTAATTTCATATGGTTCTATGATTGCGGCTGGTGAACAATTCGAAATAAAAGTTGATATTTTTAATTAACGTGAGCTGGAAGAGCGAAGATGTTGTTTTGAATAACTTTGCAAATTCTGACCTGTAATTTGGAAATAACATGAAGAAATTCACAGAGAATAGATACTGTCCATAAGCATTCTGCCACGGGTATTTGATTAACACCTGAATGTCCTAATGAGCTGTATAAGCATGACGAAACCGATCGCAGATATTTCAATGATGTAACTATCAGCAAATCCGCCCTGGCTGCGTTAGATGACAGACTCGCATTATTCCCAGACGACTCAAACAATGATCATGATGCGACGATGACAACGAAAGGCATTCCCAAAACAGCCATTATGCGGCTGAGTACGAGCACGGATATCGGGCACCAATTTGCTAGAACTGCATTACTCAAACTTTAACAATTGGCGTACTAACTTCGATGATGGAAGGACAACGTGTTGCGTCGGCAAGATCAATCTGTGAAGATATTGTGCCATGAACACAGTGCTCTTTATGTAAAATGGGCTGGGCGGTTTAACCCATTTCCACGGTCGCACATTGATGTCATCTTTCTTTGGCGCAACTGCGTCGTATGCCGAAACAGTGAGAACTCTTTTACGTCAGATGTGAATGTGGTGTCTGAGACTCGTTATGTCGCAAAGTTCTTTAATCAGTACAGAAACTCTCAGGTAGCCATTGATAACCTTTTCGGTTCGTAAACGGTAACAGGTGAATGTTACAACGTAATCAGGTTTCAGCTTAATTTCTTTGGTGCAGACATTAGTCGATATGCTTTCTGAATGCTGATATTCAAAGTCTGAAAACGGTAGGTGCTGATTTTGATGAAAACCTATCGGAATGATGATGCCAATGAAACCAAAATGAATTCGTAAAGGGTACCGAAAATGTTTTGTTGTGAAGTATTCGGCGGCGCGGTCTCTATCATGGTGCTGTGTTGATCGATAAAAAGAGGCTGCATCGTAACTTTTGTTGGTCGCCTATCGAATAAATCGAGCAGCTTATCTGTGGCACAAGGCAGTAAGACGCTTGTCTTTGCGTAGTTCGGTATAAAACAGCGACAAAATTCATTCCCATTGCTCCAGAATATTCAATGACTGATTGAAGTACTCATTTTGTTCCATATGCGACCGATTCATTCGAATAACCAGCCCTGTCGAATAACGCCGGGAAAACTGTTTCTCGTGGTGTCAATGAAATCGCTCTATCGATCTTTTAAAACTCTGCGTCAAATGAACTCGACCGTGAAAGTATCAACAATGAACCGAACTGTGAATGATGTCGGTCGCTAACAGCAGTACTCTTTCATTTCTTATTCCATATGGCACCTTAAGACCGAAGTAACAATTTTCATATCTCGATATCATTGAGTTTGGCAGGCTAAAGGTCGAGCCAATATTTTGCATCAGCAAATTATGAAAGATAACTGTGCATTGAGCCGGGTTGGTGTGCATTGAACTTTCTGTACGGTATCCATCTAATTCACGGGGCAGTGACAACAGCGGTGGCACCTTCGCCCGCCTGATAAGCTCTTTGCGACTTCAATTTGATAAGGCAGATGACTTTGGCAGCCTGAATAGTTTTGATGAAATATGGTGTTATAGGACAACTGGTGTCACCTGATATTTGAATGATGTACGCAGGCTCGAAACAGTCTTTAATATTTCGGTCATGAAGAATACTTGTTGTTACGGACTGTCGTTAACAATCAACTTCGATAATAATTTAACCACATCGCTTTCGATAAAAGTCAAAATCTGTATAAACCTAATCAGATATGTTCGAACGGTAACGTATACTAAGTTGATGGAACTGTCATTTCTGAAGAATTGTTTACCTGAAATTTCTGCTCATTCATCAATAATAGATATCGTAGGCGCTGTTGGCGACTGCTCATCGATTTTCTTTGCTTCGGTAATTTAAAATTACCGAACTGCTGCTTTCTTTATTTTCAACAATATCACTTCTTTGTTTATTGAAGAAAATTTGCGGTTCTTTGATGCCGGCATGATCAAGCCGCCTTTGCATCTAACGCTTTACGTCATTGCAAGCTCATGCTGTCGGAATTCAAAGTTTCATGAATCTGCCATATTAGTATCATTCTGTCAACTGTTAATGTCGTTTCGTTTAGATAGTTGAACCCAGCTAAAAGTATTTCAGCTCATCAAATGCGTAGCACATTCGAAGGCTCGACCTGGTACTCACTCAACTATTTTTAATTTGTATTATCTGGTAAGTTAAAAGTGATATCGACTTTTCTCCATCCCGTCGTTATGCGACAAGGTTACTTCAATGAGACACTGATGTAACATATTCAAGCATTGACAAATATATGAAACACGATACGAGGATTATGACGTTGAAACAGGCGAAAATGTGACAGCCATTGCGGTTGAAAACAGAACCATTTCGATGATCATGTGCAGAACAGGGGATTCAGCGCTGCTCAAAGAAATTAAAGGCAATGTTAAAATCAGATTTTTAAGGCAAGCTTTGCTGGGCTCTAATGATGATTCGAATATGGCGTGGTATGTACACGAGACACTGATATAACGACGCTTACCGTTCAGAATCTATGAATGGTCACCGAGGCTGAACGGCACTGATGTATTTCAATGACCGCGCGGGATGCCTAAAGCTCGCTGGTGCGAAAATCGCCGGCCAACTAACGTTTATAAAGGATATTGATTAAAACTTTGTTGAAGAATTTGTTTTGCGTGAATGAACTGGCAAGATTTCGGCAATTTTAAATAATTCGACAAATTTCGTCGTAACTACAGAACACGCGGAACCTTACCACCAATACTGTTCTTCAGTTGGTAACTGGTTTGTTGAAAGATATAATGATAGTCAAGTTGGTAAACCGGCAGGACCTCTCGCTTCATTTAAGTGAGATTATTCGATTACTAAGGCACGAAAATCAAAAGCAGTATAGTGCAGCTCTTAACAGTTAAGAAAGAAAACAGGAATGACGGTGATAATTACGGCATTTTCTTGAGATCGCATTTACCAAACAGCAATTTAAACGTGTTTCTGAAATGGATTTTGAAAATGTTAGCAACTGTTGCAATTCTCGAAAGAATCATGATGTTTTCAAACATGAACGACCGATTTTTGTTACATCAGAGTTGTTTTAACTGTTGTGTAGTGGCACAATAACAGAACAGTAGCTCTTTCTCGTAAAGTAATGACTAGATCTGAACGAATGACGTGGTATTTGTAATGAAAAACCAGATGTATATTGTAAACTATGAGGAAGTGGTCTCAAGCTATGATTTGGTATAAGAAAGGTACATCAGAACGCCCATTTTAGTTTCTCTACTTTATTGGTACCATGTTAACTAATATGTACATTCAACACTTCGGATATTATGTATGGGCACTTTTATATTTAAAGTCATAAATATCTGCTCAAACAGTGTTTCAACTCTTTCTTTTCAAAATGAAATGATATGAGGTATTAAGGCAATTCTTAAGCAATATAACTTTCTATATTCAAATTATTTAAAGTTCAGTTGTTGGTTCTGTTAAATATAGTATGAAATGAGTTTGAGCCATGTTGGCTATTATTGATAAAATGTTATACGAATGACTCTTTGTGTGGTACTGAAAACGTCATGAAATATTTTCATTATAAGTCTGTTAAATAAAAACTCAAGAAAAATGATCATCCATTAAGCATTGTTGATATAAATGAAGAAATTTTGTGATGAAAAGAGCTCATAACAAAATAACAGATTAAAAATAAGATGTAAAAATATATCTGAATGTATGAAATTTTTAAAGACAAACGCGGGTTGAAGACAGGCGGAAGGGCTGGTGTACTACGAGATGAATCTTGGTACCAGACCATCTTGTGGATCACCTGTAGTCATGACCTTACCATACCGAACAGTTCTGATACTGGTCCAGGGGCGGGGTCTTCCATATGGTGGTTTGCCTGGTACTGGATGCCTCTTGCAACATGCATGTTGGATGGTTATTCTTTGCCTGATCTGTATGTGGGTCGTTTTGAAAAATGTTAATATGTTATGTCTACTGTTTTTATGGTGTCCCAGTAATGTATGTAATTCAAAAATATAGTCAGGATGAATCATCTTAAAATTCTTCTGTCTTTATCACTACTTCTTTACCTAAAAATATTCAAAAATAGATCTGGCTGATGACTTAATCAACAAAAACAAATGCCTAAAGCAGTTATATGCTATAAAGAAGGCATTCAAGGCACTATTAACTTAAAATGTCAATGAAAAAGACAAAATATTTAAGTTGTGTAGTTCGTCTTTCTCAAAGAAGGCATAAAACGGTATCAATTTTCAATGTCTCTTGAAGACCATATCGAAAACAAAGGTACAAGCTGTTTTGGTTAATAATCTGGCTCAATTCAAAGTTGATAAAGAATGACAAGTTAATTTCGTAATTATCCGTAGTAAATAAAAATAAGTGAATAATACAATTTTAAGTGACAAACCAACACTACCCATTCAAAACATAATATTGCTAATATAATAACCTGCTGATGAATAATTACAATTAGCTTGTTTCTCTATTTAAAATACATTGTGTTTCAGCAAGAACAAGTATTCTTCTTCTTTGTGTTTGGAGATATATTTTCCTTTAAATTTAACAGAGCAGCAATGTGTTGGCTTAATTACTCATGGACCTTTTTGAGTGGCATGGGCAAATGCGTTTCCAAGGCGTCCATTACTCCAAACCTGTTCACAGCAGACATAATTACTCATAGATAGGTCAATCCAAAGTTACAATAAGAGCATGGTACCAGGGAATAGTGACAGAAAGTGAAATCAATACATCATGTGTAATTGAATTTGTCGCAGACAGATAATTACTGTCAAAATTCAAAATATTTCTGCCAATTGCTTTGGCTTATGAATATCAAATTAGGTTTGAAATCCGATTTGTATCCTGCCCGACGTTCTCATTTTTCGCTTGTCCCACCAAGTCTACAATCTTTCATTCCAAGTACTTTTATAATTCGTTTTGAAATACCAATTGTATAGGTATGCAGCAGGATATTTGCATATCTGTAAGAAGTTAAAGGATGACGATGCTCAAAACAAATGATTGATCTATTCAGTCATCAGGAGTACTTCGACAGCTGCTAAATGAAACAGAGATATTTACATTGAGAGTGCATTCATTACTTTTGTGTAAAGTTCATGACAAATGTGCTAAGGCAAAAAGAATATTGTGTCAAACGATGTGGCATGTTTCT